>PVHY01025648.1:0-18154 GCA_004024945.1 Uropsilus gracilis
GGAGTTTAAATATGCATGCGCCTAACCTGGGCCAACCAAAGGCTGTAGGCCCCAGGCCTTGGCCACATGGCCAGTTCACATGGTGTACATCTTCATCCTGCAAAGTCCCTGACCATCCCGCAAAATGGCCGATCTGAATCCCAAATCAGAATATATCCTTTTTTTGTTCCAACTCTCTATACATCCTATTTCCCACTAAGAGAACTCCTGAGGTAGGAAGCCCTGTCAGGCCTGTATGTTCATTAAAATCCCACCCAGCTCTTAGTAGCATTAACAATTTTAAACCAAGACACAATGGCACCCAGGGGAGTAGGTGCCCCCTATCAGGTTGAGGCCTTAGCAGTGGAGGTGGGGATGGTGGAGGGTTCTGTGTATTCAGTGTTTGATGGATAGCTTTTGCTGATGGACCAAATATGCAGTCTAATAGAAAAAAGGAGTCAAAATGACTCCACCGAATAGCCTGGAGATGCCGTTTATTTTTAAAGTGGAGCTCAGCTGTCTCCCAGGGATTCAACACAGTTGTAATCAGGTGAATACAGTGAATTTTTGGCCTGGAAACCATATCTCCTCTGCATGCTATATCACATACCCAAAAGACAACAATACTAAAAGGGAAAATGCAGTTTTGATTTGGAAGGGATATTGAATATTAATGAGTGATGAACTAAACTTAAGAAAAATACAGAACATTCAGTTTCATTCTTCTACAATATATAGGATAGTTTGGAGCAGGATTTCAGCAATCTGTGAGGAAATGATTTTCCAGTATAGTGCCCCCTTGCGGTTTCACAGGGTTGGCTTTGTTTTAACAAGCCAGGAAGAACAAGGAAGAGGAAGCAAGGGTAGATACCACTTTTCTGGGACAGATGCTCTGTTCCTAGAACATCTAGCTGTGTTGGATCTTATTTTTAGCTCTGTAGCCCAAAACAAAAAGTCAACACCCTGTAGGGTGCTAATTCAAACTGCCTGTTAACGTTAGGGCTTGAGACTGCCCCTTAAATAACATCCCTCTCCCAGGCTATGGAACAGCTGAGAACCACAGGGATCATTCAGGGTGAGACCAGACTGTCAGTCTAATAACTCAAGTATCCTGTTAGAAAACAGGCTACCGATCTTGGGTGTGTTTGCTGATATCTTGCTTCAACCTGGTAACCACCCCTGGTGCCCTTCAAAGGATTAGCCTTTTAGTTATGGCAGAGAACCATCTAGAACACATCCATTTCTCTCATCATAAATTGATCACCATCATTTCTGTTCAGCTTTCTTCTTTATCTCTGACGCATCAACCAGGGGTTCCCCTATTCCAGGAATGTGGACAGAGTAAGGTCAGAAATGTAACTAATGGGGTTCCTTTTCCTACTACACATGAAGTCAGCAAAAATTCCTTCCCCTCATTTTTCTCCATTTTTCTGGAAAGAATAAATTTCCACCGCCATTGTCCAAGCCAAGTTCATGTTTCTGTGAGAAATACTGTGATGTGTGTGATAGTTTAGGAGAGGGAAGTGTTAACATTTTCCCACAACAAACATATTGATTGATAGCATTCCATCAGTCCTGGTACCTCATTCCCTGTTACTGCCAAGCTTCACTGCTGTCAATTTCACAGATGCTCAATCCTGTCTTCTGTGAGCCTGAGACCCCCACTGTCACAGGTATGTTGCAGTGAAGACTAACTGAAGGAATTCCTTTAAAATGAGTATTTGATATTATTTGATATTGATTCTGCCAGGATCCCCAAGTTGAGAGAATTGAAAGATTTTCTATCCCACGAGATGCTGAGTGTTCAGCTACAATATGAGAACCATATTGACTGATGAGATAGCATCTAGTAGAATTTTCAGAATATGATATCACAGTTTTGACCAACAATAAAAAGCCTGCTTCATGTGAACTACAGGTCCAGGTTCAGAAGCAACAGGAAGGGTCAATGAGCTGTCCACAGAGTTTATGTTCCAATGTAGAGTACATGTCCTGTGAGAGCATGGGAAGCTAAATGGTCTTCATATATTGCCTGTGCTCCCTGTGGAGGGAATTACATAGGTGTTCGAGGCAGAATGTTAAGTCATACACTGAAGACATTTTTGACAGGTTTGGTATGTTTACTAGCCAGTTCCTAGGAATTTTCATAAAGCTGTAGACACTAAAAATGAGTGCTACTGTTAAGTTGCTGGACTAGATCATTATGGACTTGTTGGTCCTAAGGTATTTCATGAAGGAGGTAAGCTTTTAGCTGAGCCTGAAACTTTCCCAAGGATAGAGTTATTGGTGCCTTCTTCACCTTCCCCCTTCATTTCTCTTGTTAGTAAACAGCAGCACCATCCAACAAACTGTGCAGTCAAACCTTAGATATGGTTTTTGGCTCTTCTTTATCTCTTATCCTAAATAGCACTTGCATCAGCAGGTCCCATTGATTACCCCTGTAACTGACTCTTGAACATACTCAGCTGCCTGTCTGTTTTGTAAACTCCTGGTTTCAGCCCATTATCCTAGTTATCATCATCTCCTACCTGCACTGCATTCATGCTTGACTAGCTCATCTCCCTGCCTGCTTTGTTGATCATTGTGGCCCATTCTCTCCATAAAACCATAGTTAGAAATCATAAGTCAGATGATGTCAATTTCCTGTTAAAATTTTGATGCTTTTTTTTCTCTTGAAAAGAAAATTCACATTTCTTGCTAGAATAAATAAGGCTCTGCAGGATCTAGCTTGGACCATATAGTAAATGTCTTTTTTTTTTAATTTCATTATAATGTAACCACAGTGGTGTCTGTGTTGTTCTTAAACAAGATAATCTTTTTGCATTTAGAGTTTTGTATTTGCTATTCCTTCTACCTAAAATACAGTTCCTCTGGCTATTTGTGTGCCTGTTTGCTTTTATATTTTAGATCTCAGGTCAAAGATAACATTCTCAGATCTACTGATGTTCTTGACAACCTTATCTAAAACAACTTCCCTGTCTGTTAGGTATGATAGCATCCTATTCATTTTTTGTAAATAGCACTTTCAGAAGTTGAAGACCTCTAGTCTTATTTTTTGGTTATTGTTTACTTATTTACTAGTTGTATCCCGTAATAAGCCTGTAACTCTGAGGGTAAGAAGTTTGTCTTTTGTATTTATAATAGTATCTGCAGTGCACATGCAGCCATTTATGAAATGGTTAAAGAATGAAGCTTATGTAAGTAATGGAAAAAGAAAGGGGCATTCCAAGCTGGATCAGAGTATGAGCAAGGAACTGAAGACAGAGTTTGACTACAAGTGGCAGGGGTCCAAGCGTCTGGAGATGCCTCGTAGAAAGCAGTGGCCTAGGTTGGAGGTTGGAGACTGAGGCTGGGCATTCATGGTTGAAAATAAAATAAGCTAAATGGTAGTAAGTGCATTTCCATTCATAGATGGAAACAAGAGATGATAATAGAGAGCCATGTTAAGCAGTAGTCTGTTAGGATACATCCACTGGATCACGGGACAGAGCATAGCATGGACAGAGCAAAGCATGGGGTAACTACAGAGTATTTAGGATATGATTAGTGAGTCCAGATCATCTGGAGCACTGTTCTTGTTGGGAGTGATCTTGTTCATGTGTGTAGTTTTAAGTATACTGGCATGTGACTTTGGAAAATAAAATTTAATTATGGGAAGGCTTCTAGGGGAAACAACTGTGTTCTCTAAGGTCAGTCTCAACTATTAGGTCGTAAATGGCATATTCATTGTTCCAGGTAGATAGCCCAACTGGGTGCATCTTCATGAGCCATGATGGTGTATCTGCAGGGGCTAGAATTCACTTTATGCTGACTTTTCTTCTTGGAGTAGCATCAGACCCCACAAGTTGAGTGCTCAGTCCTTAAGACTGCTTTGCCTCTTCAGGTGTTGGAGGCAAATTCAGAAAGTTCCCTTTGCTTCTGACCAACTGGTGATAAATCCAGGGTCCCCATAACGCCCTCTTGAAGGTTTGATCATTTACTTAAGCAGTTCACAAAATTTAGGAAAATAGTTTTCTTAACAAATTGCTCACATAGTGTACATGGATGCAATCCATGAATAGCCAGAGGGGAGAGATGCACAGGGAAGGTATGTGGGATGGCAGTGGAGCTTCTCTCCAGACCCATCACTCCCCAGCCCTTCAACAGAACCAGAGCTGTTTTTCTTATTTGTAAATAGCACTTTCCTATTCCACATTTTAGGGATTCCACAGAGACTTGTCATGTGTGGGGAGTCAGCTTCCAGCCCTTCTCCCTTCTTCAGAGAATGGGGGTCAGTGCTGATAGTCCCAAGGTCCTCATCATGACTTGGTCTTTCTGGTGATGAGACCTCACTCAGGTGAGGTTGCCTTATTAGAGCAAGAGATGCTGCTGTGATACAGATATTTTCAGAAAAATGTCTGGGATTCAGGAGCTTCCTGCCAGGAACTGAGCCCAGAGACCATAAAGGAACTAAGAGCAGAAACCTCTGTGTGTGTGTGTGTGTGTGTGTGTGTGTGTGTGTGTTTCTTACTAATTCACACTCAACCATTTGAAAGGTGCCATGCTGGATGTTTGGTTTCTCCCTTGCTGACTTAGAAGCCCCAGCATCACATGTGTCTCATAGCCTGGCTTAGTTGTGTGTGCTGTGGGATGACTTCAGTAAACAGTTCCTTCCGGGAGGGAAGTAGTCTCTGTTATTTGTTGCTGGGAGAGTCTCAGGACATGTGACCATCCAGGCACGTGAACACTGTGCATATTCAAGCTGCAAGGCAGGATTGGAGCAGACGTGGACTGGCAAACCACAGGGCAGCTGAGTGGACCAGCGCCAGCCTGGGCTTATGTAATACCCGCAGTGTCTGGCACCATGCTCCCTGGAGATGCTGGTCACGTGTTGTGCAATGCTCTTGGCTCTGAAATTCAATTAGCTTGCTTTGAACGATCCATGAGTCGGCATGAGATAAGCTTTTACTGCTCGACACCAGAAAGCAAATGGGTTGATTTGCTGCACACAGATCACTAGATCGCCATTGTGATGCCAGCATAGATGTTTACATTGTGCTCATCTCATCCATCACCGTGCCAGAGTAAAGCAGAATTGAAGGATTGTATAACTTCGATAAATAAATTTTAAAAGCCCAACCCTCAACACTAGGGGGAAAATAATTTCCTACAGATACCTAGCAATAGATTTTCTTACTAAAAGTAGATCTTTTCACTTATATGCAGGATATAGGGGAAACAAACAAAAGAACAAGAAAAAGTTAAAACTAACAATGCATACAGTAGGGGAAAGGGATCAAGGGTGAAATTGGGGGAGAGATGAACACAAGAGATTAAAATGACAGTTCACAGGCGACATGGTGGTGTATACACTGAAGTTGTATATATATTATAAAAATATATTTGTGTAATCAATAAAAAATAAATCCTAAAAAAGTAAAATAAAAGTAAATCTTGCCATTATTTGTGGGAATCTGTTAAAGGCTGCAGGTACTTTGTCTTTATGTGAATGTCTAGGAAAGAAAGTGCAGAGGTTGACAGAGGGATCCTGTGGGGTGTGGTGGGAGGAGGAACTTTGACTAGAAATAAGTTTTAATTGTGAGTTTAGATGCTTTTAATGTGAAACACATTTACTGTATTTATGAAATCATAGATGATCAATATAAATAAGGGAAGCTATCAGAAATCAGCTCCACATTGTTTGGCTGGGGCTTCTTGCTGTGTTTTTCCAAGAGGGGATCTGGGATGGAGGAGGAAAGATCATAGTGAAAATTGAAAAATGGAGACCTTGTCCCAAAGTTGAGGATTATCTTGCCAGGGTCTTGGAGAACTGCAGACCAACAAAACATCAAGTGTGTGTTTGATTTCCCAGCTACTTCCATTTTCCTCCAGATTAGATTTAAGGGTTCACCCAAAACTCCTGGTGAGAAGTTGATGTTCATTAGAATTGTTTGGGATTGCGACTTAAAACCCAAGTCACATATATGCAGAAGCTTCTGTTTTGTGACCACAGCTGGGATTATGTTTGAAGTTCCCTGTGATTTTTGGACTTGCCTTAAACAGTAGCAAAACCAGTGACCTTGTCGTACTCTCTTGAAAAAGACCTCATTTTTCTCATCCTTTGAAAACCTTAGGACACAAATTAGCTCCATGTAACTTATGGTGACTTGAATGAGTGGGTTGTTCCTAAGATGCCATATTAAAGCCCAGATTTTTTTAAAGTTTCTCATTTTAATGATTATCTAAATAGTGTGTGAGTTAGCAGGCAGATGGATTCCCAGTGCACCATTCTTCTACTGTATGCAGTAATGTTTCTCCTTGTAACCAAAAGGCAGCTGATGTGTGGAGCATGCCTTGAGCTGCCCTGGGCCACTCCATGCAGTGACTGGACTGGGTTCCTAACCAAATCATCAACATTTTCATCCCATCATACTAAGTTCCAGTCCCTCTCTATTTATGCTGTACCAAATATATTTTTCTTCTGTTCATCTTTCTGATATATGTGTTTGTGTGTGTACTTATATATATCTGTATATAGCTACAGATTTAGCTATATAGATATATGTGTCTTTTGTGTATCAAACCAAATTGCAAAAACGTAGTTCATTCCTGGTAAAACTTAAATAGCAAATACATCTTTTTCAAATAGGCAGAAAATATTCTGTGGCTTACTAAGTCACGTTTTATTAGAGTCAAAAGGATATGGTAGAAGATGTAGTTCACTAAGTGGCATCAGCTATCAAAGGATTACTTCCAGGTTGTCAGCTGATGCTGGCTGGTGGAACTTCGTTAATGAGCGAATTCAGAGTCCATTTAATGAGTTGGTTTGATGGGATGGCTCATTACAGTGACTATAACTTGCTGCTTTATCATTACAACCATAATAAAAAGCCCTCACTATCCCCTGGCCTCCCCTAATTGAATGTGTTTTTGTTTTTTCTTTCCTGTTTGTGTCTTGAAGAGATGATATGTCATATATGACTGCTAAATGACTCTCCTTGAACAACTTTCCTTTCTTCATCACCCTCCCCTCATCTTTTTGCAAAATCATCTTGTTTTGTATCACAGATATTTCTTCTAAAGGCAGTGTTTGCAACAACCAAATCAAGTCTGTGGACTCAAATGCTTCAGAACCTCAGTGTTTTGGCTCAGGCTCTGGACAGACTCCCAAGAGGCTCTGAATGTTTGCAATGGACCTCAGAAGTTTAAACCATTGGATGATAGTCACCAGGTCACCAGGGTATAAACCAGTTTGCAGGACATTTGCTTTCTAAAAACATGTTCTTGATGGTTCAGATGTCATAGTCCATTAACCAAATATATGACTGGCAACTAGGAAGACATTTTTTAAATTTAAATTTTGGTATTTATATGATACTTGTATTATACAATAAATAACAATAACTTCTTGTGTCTTGCTCATATGAAAGGAAGCAGCAATAAAGTGTGCTATGGTCTTCTGAACCTCAGTCACAAATGAATAAACTAAATATTAATGTCTGCTTTGCATAACTGTTAAAGATGCATCACTTCACAAAAATACTTTCAGGTAATAAAATAAATGAAACCAGCATTCTGTAGGTTGGCTAGATGAAGTTTCTTTTTGAGGATTTTACCATTGAGCAGAAGCAGAATCTGGGTCTATGATATATATATAATATATAAATAAAATAAAATATATAATAATATATATAATTATTATATAATAAAATTATATATTAAAATCATACATTAAATTATATATTATATAATAAAATTATATAATTATTATATAATAAAATATATAGTAATATATATAATATATAATAAATATATATATAAAATAAAATATATAAATAAAAAATATATTCCCCCTCTCCCCCCCTGCAATGATTCATATGTCTAGATTGATGTCATGTTGTTTGGGCCAGAAAATACTTTATCCAGGCATTCCAAATAGAAACAAAGTATATTTCTACAGAAAATAGTTCTCCCTAATTTCCAACTTGTTCTGCTATACTTTATCTTAGTTGTATCTATCTGCCTATAGTATTGCTTAAAAACTACAAAGAATGATTTGCTTGGTCTGTTAATCCTGTTTGAGTTAGAAAGCAGACAAAAGTACATTAATGCGACAGATTACTTAATGTGTAGAATTGTAACTTGGAATGAAGGAACCAAAGGGAAGAGACAGGAATTACTGAAAGTTGAAAGTGTAGTGGAGGACTTCTGTCGCTGAGTACAGACTTAGTAGGCACTGGAAAGGTGCAGAAGGCGGCATTTCTGAGGGTAAAGAAGTGATGTAAAAGCTATAGACTGGATCTGTGGTAGCTATTGGCAGGAACTTCAGAATAATGTAACTGGAAGCCAGTCACAGGAACAGGCAGCAAAAATAGGAAGTCAAGAGGAAGCCCACAGGAAACCAGGCAAGAACAAATCTAGTCTTTTCCATCCCTGTCAGCTCTCTGCTGCCTCCTGTTGGTAGAATCCATCAGGGCTCAGCTAGTGAAGTCGAAATGGGGGTCTATGATATTTCAGCCCTTGCTTCACAGGGGCTGGTTTGGAGCAGAAAATAGCTTTATAGCTAGTGCATTTAAGTTTCTTTGTGACCCTTAAGAAAATTCTCTCCATTAAAACTTTGGTTTTTGACAGGGGCTGAAAACAAGTGGGGAGGAAGAACAATGGACTGTGAGGATGGACTACGTATACTTTAGTGGGAGTGGGGGAACTTGTGATTAATACCTGAAGGGGTAGCTCTTTTACCTCTAAAACAGAAACTGTGATCCAAATGAGTGTTACTGCAAAAAAAAATAAAGTTCTCTCAAAGTAAAACAACAACAACAACAACAACAAAAAAAAAAAAAACAAAACTTTGGTTTTTGAATAAGGAAGATGGCATGTGGTACAAAAATAAAGAGAATTGTTTCTTTCTGACCTTTATGCCCCTTTTATCCTGGCCCTACCTGCTTCCTTACTTACTTCCAACCAAATAGACACTATTTGCCAGGTTTTTATACCAATTTTACTTGTTTCATACGAATTTGGAATATGTTCTTGCTTTCTACACTCAGAAACAGTTAAAGCAGTTGGAGTGATCTCTAGAAGTTCCCTGCAAATCTGTCTGTTCTTAATGCTTTTTGAGTGTTTAGCTCTTTGACAATTCCCTCTAATTTTTCTCTAGAAAGAATCCTTTTAGATCTCTGTCACAATTTGGTAAAATATGTTTTCCTAGAAAATCACCCATTTTATTTAGGCTTTTAAGAAAAAATTTAATATGAATTTGAGAATTAATATGGTCATAGAAAATCATGTTATTAAATCTTTTAAAATGTCTTTGCTTATTTCCCTTTAAAGTTTTAGACATTTTAAAAAATTCTTTATTAAGTTGTCTGATGGATCTTTTTCATCCTTTCTAAAGGGAAAGTTTTTAAAAATTTTGTAATCTTTTTCTTTTCCAACCCATTACATTATACTCATAGTTTTAAAATTTTGGTGATTTTAATTTTTGCTGTTAAAAGCGCTTTAGTATAACATTTAATTTACTTGCATAACTATGAGTGTTTAATGCTATGGATTTTTCTCTTAGCTTTGCATTTGCTGCATATCTATAGCACTTCTTGCTACACAGGATTTTAATTATTGTTGTTTTCAGGAAATTTTGAAATTTAGTTTGAATCCTTTTCTCTGACTCTAAGGTTGTTTAAAGAGAGTTTTTTATTTTCAAGACACAACAGATCTTTTAATTTCTGATTTTAAAAATAAATTTCTAGTTTTTTGTTTTTCAATGCCATTATACTCTTCAAAATTTATATTTAGTAGGAAAACTCGATTATGCTACATCTTTTTAGACTATTTCTTTATTTTTCTTCCTCAGGTCCCCAGTTACACTATGATGGGTCTCCATCCATTATCTTTCTCTCCTTTTCTCTTTTTCTTTAGAAGAGCTTTCTTAATATTCATTTTATTTTGTTTTTCTCACAGCACCTTGTTCTGTCCTTCTGTTTTTTTGTGGTGTCTAACACTGTCATTTCCCTTCCAGTTATTTTTTCAGTACCAAAGAGATATTTTCTTGTAATCAGGGTATTTTTCATAATTTCTTCCTGAATTTTGTTCAGCCATCTTTTTTTTTTTTTTTAATAGTAGAAGAGATTTCATCATCTTAAAAAATGCTTGTCATAAGTTTTGGTATCCGTTTTATAAGTTTAGTTCATGTGTATCATTTATTCATATCACTTTCTATAGTCTTTCTATTGGTATAACTACTGAGAAGTTCTGAAAGCTCTTTCCTTTCCTGCTGTCACTGAGTATCCATCTTGTCAGTCTTGGTTGCCCTAGCGAGTCCTTCTAGTGCTGTGCCTCTATGTCTCTGCTCTTGCCTTGTCTTACCCTATTCTGTGTCTGCCTTGTACTTTGGAGGTAACTTTTGTATTTCTGGGTGGGTTCCTCAACAGGGTTTTTTTCACCTAGCTGGTGGGTTGTGCTGTGAGGCCTTGCCTCTCTCAGCACTCCCTTTCCTGCTGTGGCGGCTGATGGGAGCAGCCCTACAGGGCCTGTATGCTCTTCAGATTTTATCTGTCTCTTCCTATCGTGGAAAATGCAGTTTTCAAGATTTCACTTTATTTACTTTATTGTTTTTGTTGATTTTTGTGTGAGAAATATAAGTAAAATTAATTAATCATGAATATACTGGAAGTCTATGTGGTTTTAAAGAAGTATTTTAGTGTTGTGGCCTTGATAGACAGTTTATACAGTAATTACAGTGGGTGCCATTCAAATATGAATATGAAATAATGTACAAATTTCCCCCCAAAAGTCATTGTAGAAAGTAAGAGACACTGTTTTACTCTTTCTTGCCTTTCATTTCATTTGAAAAACTAGATTCAAATTGGAGTGAGTGCTTGGATATTTCAGGAAAAATAGCTTTCATTAATAATTGATATAATTAATAAAATTATTAATATATAATAATAATTCCTGGGGTGGTATACAGAGTGTGAATGTGAGAGTTTATGAACGATTTTTCACTGTTCTTTTAGGGATCTTGTTACCTTGTTGATGCAAAATATGCTAGTGAGTATTAAAATAGAAGTTTTTTCATCTATTTGTTAAGCAGGGTTAGGAGAGTCACTTTCTACCATCGTATTTTTAATTGATGAGAAATACAGAATCTGTTCTGTTTGAAGGCTAATTTTTTAGTCTTTTTATAAATCCAAGCAGCAATAACTACAATAACTGCATTTTTTTCCTAAAGAACTGGTTAAAAGGTAAATGTTAATGGACAAAATGAGAATTTACATTTAGCTATATATTATATCTCATTCTTTTAGTTAAAACAGCTTCAGACTTTAAAATTAATTTCCCTTTTGAAAAACAGATCTTGGAAGCAGGCAGAAAATAAATGAAGTGCAATCATTGTTTCAGCAGCGTGACTACACAACAGTAGCAAGTTACCAGAGCTGACAGTGTTCAGATGATAGTAGCCGCTTACATAAGTCACCCAAGATGCCTTGATATGCTATTATTTCCAGACAGAGTTGGAAACAGCACATGGCAAGGCAGTAGGCAGTCAGATGAAAACATAACAATTCACTTTCCAATAATTATCACCCCCTCTAGCCAGGCTGGAATTTGATGGATCTTTACAGAAAGGTCTCTTTTTATGGATTTATTTGAAGCCAAGAAACATCACAACTGCAGTAAATACTCCTATAAATCATTTTCTGGGCTTTGTTAGAAGAAATAGCAATGATCATTTCATTCCTTGTATGGCAAACTAAATCAATACAAATCACAACCAGTATGATCCACTTTTTAATCCCCTTTCCCTCTCCCTCCCTATTTTTCCTTCTCTCTTTTAAAAAACTCAGTTAATTGGAAGCTTTTTACATGAGAACTGATCATACTAAGGGATTTAGTTTGTACTTCTTTATTGGCTGGTAAGATAATAAAATATAACAACAAAATCTTCCTTGGTGCTGTTCTGAGGTTTCTTATTGTTCTTGGAGTGCAGATTTAATTGAGGGATTTATGAGTCCTTTCAGACGCATAATTATTAAGCCATCATTGTGAAAGGGACTAATTTTCAGTAGTTCTAAGATGGCACAAATGAAAACGGGTGGGCGACAAGGTTGCTGGACACAGCTGAGTGCTGGTGAGCATTTTGAAATGGTTGGTGACGTACATGTGACCTCAAGTCTGCTGAGTTGTCTGCTGGGGTGGATCTTTTCAGGGATGACCTCAGGAAGAAGAAAGGGTGGTGGTGGTGGGGAGGTGCTAATGGGGATTCAGGGACAGCGGGAACTTTGGCTAAGGCTACAGAGTAATATGGCCAAGATGCTGGAAGAAGGCCTGCTAGGATAAAGTTAGGGAAGCCTGGTGGAAATTGGCAAGGATAAAATTGTGTTTCCGGATGTGTCCTCTTGAAGCTTCCTGGCTTACTTTTGCTCAGGGGTAGAGTTTCTCTAGACAGAGGTGAGCGTGAACATAATGCCTTTGGAAGTCTGGGCAGCAGCTACCTGAGACAAGACCAGGCAGTGCATTCAGAGCAGCCCCATGGAAGGCCATATGTTTCAGATGAACCTGAAAACCTCTGACAGTGTAAGACAGGTTCCCTTATGTTGTCACACTAGTAGAGGTCTGTGTGAGTGCAGCTCTCCCACAGCCCAACTCTTGAGTACTTTATTCTGCCTCAGAGATTTGTATCTTCCTAAGCCGGCTGGCCCATCAGCATTAGGCTGCAATGGAGGAAGGACACCCATCAGAGTACATCCCGGTCCTGTTTGGGTTGCTTAGTCACATGACTCCTCCACCTCTCTACCCACCCTACCCTCTGTTCCCCGGTTGCACAGAGTCTGGGTGACTGGTCTAAGTTTGTGCCAGAGGAAAAGAGAGAGGTTTTGGTGAGCAACAGGTCAGCTTCTGGCCTGTGGCCTCTTCTGATTGTAAACCTGGGGATTTTCTTTGACTTGGTGTGGATGATAACATAATCATAGGGCAGGGTTAGTGGATGGCATCTTCCTTCATGAACTTTCATTACATTTATGTTTTCCAAAATGAACAGCTACATTATTATTCTATTCTCAAAGGATTGAATTGTTAGCATTATGTGAGTGGAGAAAGAAAATGTGGTATAGATCTATGGTGGAATAGTATTCAGCTGTGAAAAAGGTGAACCCTAGCCATTTGGACAAGAGGATAATTTTAAGTGAAAAAAGTCAGAATGAGAAAGACAAATACCAGCTAATATCAGTTATATATGGAATATAAAGAAACAAAGCAAAAGAACAGATAAATCTAAATCAAAATAAACCTTTTAGATCTGACTGCAGAACTGAGGCTCCCAGAGTGAGTGGGGATGTGAAGCCTAAGTGGGGAGGGACACAGTGACCTTAGATAGTGTTAGGCCAGATTTGCTGGTGGGTACATTTGTGAATGTATGACCCTGTACCCCTAAAGCATACAGTGTTGTAAGCCAGCGTCACCTCAGCAGATATAGTATAGTAATAACTGAAGGATTAGTATTTTAGCAATGTCATGATGAACTTTCATTTTACCGTAGGCAGAGACCATTGAAAAATACAGAAAGAAAAAATGACTTTCACAAACTTGTGGAACCTTCTAGACACAAATATGGTCTCCTGCATAGTGTCCTCTGGATAGGGTGTCTGCTCAGGTGGTTAAAGTTGAAAAAACATTGGTTCCCTTCTTTGTCCATTGAGAGGTGAAACAAGTACAGAGGGATATTTTCTACTGAGTTTTGAAATGAGGTCAGCTGAAGAGGCAGTGCGGTCCCAGAAGCCTTTTCCAAGGTGACGAACACTGCAGAGGATGTGAATTAGGTGCCAAGAATGGGAAGACTGAGGAGAGGCATCTAGTGGGCAAAACCAGGGACTGGCGGCTACAAGAGGAGGGCAAGAAGAGCTGCCTGAGGCTTGAGGACTCAGTTTTAGCTGGTGTGGACATATGGAAGCCCCTCCTGCCCTCCCCTCCTGCCCTTGCTTATGCTGCATCCCAAGTCGTCACACGTGCTGATGCGTTGGCACTGCTGTGTTTGAGAGCCAATGCTTTCTGTTCATCAAAGCCAAAGTCAAATGACGTCTGTTTCATATGGGCTTTTTAGGGGAATTTCAAGAGCAAGAATCTGACTCTTGGAATTATTGATTCTCTGAAAACGCTGAATTTTTTACTGGGAAATCATGAAAATAACAGAATGTAGAGACTTTTGGAAGGAGATAAAAAGAATGGTTGAGAGGATACAAAAAAACCTATTGTCTGCTGGGCCCTGGAGATGTGTTGATAAACAATCTGTGACACCCTCATAGAATGCAGAATTTAATGAGAAAGTCAGATATGAGACAGGTAATTGCACAGAGAAGAATTAATTTCTTAATTGTTCCCAGGGAGTTGTCCTCAGTACTGTAAGAATGTGTAAGTGGAGGGTGTAAGCTAGTCTTCAGGATGGGTGTCCAGAACACATTTTTTCATTTTTTTGTCTTTTTTTTTTCCCCCAAGCAAATACTATTGAAGGATGAAGGTCAAGGCAGTGGAAGGCACATAAGTGGAGGAAGTAGCAGGTTCTATAGTTACTCCCTCACTGGTGGAAAACAATGCTGTACAGATCAGACACTGAGGCCCTGAAGGGCTGCAGGGAAGGTCTTTGGTAATCACTCAGGTGAAAAGAAATTGAGAGAACAGGAAGAATTTACAATCCTGAATAAGATGAAGGGCAGGAAGTAGAAAGCCATAATGAAACTTGAGCAGAGTAGGTTTTGTTTCATGAAAGTGTTTCTCTAGGCAGAGTTCTATTTTGTTCCTTTCCACCAAGTTCTATCCCCAACACTTTGGACATTTTCAAATTTTTCAAGAACTTGTCCTTTTGTTATCCGTCAATGAAAACAATAGCACTCTCTTTCAAAGTATGTTGGAAGAGCATAATACTGTTTCTATTGACTGCTGAACTGGGTGTTAGGATAGTTTGTGTGGAATGACCAGTGAGATTGATGAAATCATCCTGATACAACAGCAAATGTTGACTGAATTTGTTTAAAATGTGCTGGTTCATCCGTCTTCTCAAGAATTTGCCTGCTCATTGGATTCCATGTAACAGGGGGCTAAGGGATTCAGAGGAAGCAGCTGCCCTCCTACCAGGCATGCTAATTACATTGGGTATTCTGGAAGTATATCCTCACTTGATTACCTAGCAGTGGATGTGACTTGGGGACGTGGAAAAAGTTGATGCTATGACATTCTCATTCTTCCTTTAACCTGATGAAGGTGTTAAGTGTGGAGTCAGTTCTCAGCAGTGTGGTGAGCAAAGCATTTTCTCTTTAGGAGATTTTTCATACTTTGTTTTGTGTGTTCTGAGTCAGTGAAGAGCACTGTGGCTTCTATGCTACATCTGGAAGGCATGTTTTCTTATTTCATGGGAAGCAACAGTGGGGTGGTGGGTAGAGTGACCTGGTTGTAATTACAATGTACATGTATTTGGAAAGACCGACATATTAGCGTGCAGTGGGCAGATGAATTATTAAACTCAGCTGGAATCATTCGATGGAGTTGGTTCCTATAAAAACTAAATGTCTTTAAGACTCTTGAGGTTTACTGTAAACCGTATATTGTTGGATGCATTTTAAATACGCCCCTTCCTCTAATATAAATTCTAAAGCAACTGAAAACTTATACTTTTTAAACATGTCATGCCTCCCCAGTGCAAAAATACAACCATATCCACATTTTTTCATAATCTACATATTAGCAAAATGTATTTTAGCCTCTTTATTCAAGAAGATTAGTATTTCCTTTTTTTAACTAATATATTGTGTGAAATGTAATTTTCATGAAATTGTTTATAATTCTTAGTTTCTGCACCTCAAGTAGTGTGAGGTATCCATGGAAACTGTCTCGCCTACATTCGGCACCCTGGACGCCTTCCTCCACAGGTCAGGACACAAATAGTCCTGGATACTCGCTCAATTTATTGTGCCTTAAACGCTAGGAGTTTTAACAAGAACTTGGCTCCTAATTGACACATACAATTTCATATTTAATTATCAGTTTGGGCCTCTCCTCATTTGCTAGCACATTTGACATTTGAAACGTGGGCCTTTGTGGCACATCTGCTGAGCAGATGCACTTGCTGCAGGAGCATGGGAACAGCGCGGGGATGGCGCCCCCACAGGGACCATGGTGTGGGGACTGTGTGGGGCGGCACAGGGACAGCAAAAGGATGGCGTCTGGTGCATTGGGATGGGCAGCCATCATCTCTGCAATAATATTTCTAGCTTACTTAAAGGGCAAATTTCTTTAACCTAATGGATTTATTTCATGTTTTGAAAGCAGCTTTATTGGGGTTGTCACAGACTACATGATTCACTCTGCTAAAGTGTGTAATTCTGCAGTTTTTAGTATAGCCACGTATTTGCAACACCCACAATCTAAGAAGATTTTCTTACCTCCAGGGAAAGTCCATGTCCATTTGCAGACACTCTCCAATCCTCCACCCCCAACAGCTGCTGACCATTAACTTACCTTTTGTCTCCATGGAGTTGCCTCTTCTAAATATTTCTTACAAATGCAGGCATAAAGATAGGTGGTCTTTGTAACTGCCTTTTCCCCTTAATCATCCTGTTTCCAAGGCACGTGTGTGTTGCAGCAGGTACCAGTATTTTTTTGTTGTTGTTCCCAAGTAATATTCCATTATCTGGATAACCTGCATTTTGTTTATCGATTTGGCATTTCATGGGCATTTTGGTGGTTTCCACTTTTTGCCTATTCTGAAGAAAGCTGCTGTAAACATTCATGTACAAGTTTTATTGTAGCTTGTGTTTTCATTTCTCTTGGGCATATCCCTAGGATTGGAATTTCTGGGCCATATGATAACTTTTATTTTTAGCCATTGTTGAACAGATTTCCAATGTGGTTGCCGCTTTTAATATTGCTGTTAGCATTGTATGGGGTTCCATTTTTCCCACATCCTTGCCAATACTTACTACTGTTTCTTTTTTTCTTTTTTATTTTAAATCTCCTAGTGGATGTAAAGTGGTCTCGGGAGGATTGGGGATTTTTTTTTTTTAAAGAAAAGCAATTCAATATTCATTCATAAATTAGTTATATGTATTGCTCTTATTTACTTTCCATTACTCTGTATCTGTTAGATAAGTCCATGTCTCATTCCCATCAATGTTATTTTCCTTAGTAATTTTTTTTTTAATTTTTGGATTTTGTACTATACATGATTGCATAATTGTTGATCCCCATATGATTACCCCCCATCCCACCACACTCCCTCTGTTCTCTTTGCCTCCTTTCTTTTTGTTGTTTGTCCATGTTTAGCCCTTTAGTCTTTTTGGTTTTCTATTTCCTTTATTTCTCAATATCTTCATTGGCTATACCGCGCACCTTTGGCTTGCACCCCTGTTTCTTGTTTCCTGGTGGCTGCTCTTTCTATTGTTTTCTGCCTCTTTTTGCTGCTTCCAGTCTTGTATTTTGTTAGAGCTGCTCCTCATGGGGCAAGTCTTTGGCTGATGATGGGTCTCCAAGTCTTCTCTTTAAGATCTTTGCTGTTAGGCCACTGCCATTTTTTTTTTTTCTTTGAGACTAGGTCTTGCTATTTTTGCCCATGGGCCCCCAGGCTCGAGTTGCCCAGGATACCATGAACTCAAGTGATCCCCAGCCTCAGCTTCCCAGGAAGCTGGGATTACAGGTGTGCGCCACCATGGCCAGCTATGTTTTTTTTGGAACTAGGTCTCCGTACGTGCCCTGGTCGGGACTCGATCAGCGACCCCCCTCCCCAGCGGCTTCATAGGCTGAAGCTTACAGGCATGCACCACCGTACCTGGCTACCCCTGCCATTCTGCAGGCATCCATCCTTTGGCAGCAGGAATATGCTGTTCTTTGTTGACTGCGTCTCTGTGCCAGGTTTATGGTTGTAGCTCCCCGTGAATGGTATGCAACGCTCTTTCTCATGTTTGTTCTCACAGTTCATTGCTCTATGAACTTGCCTTGCTCTTTTTGAGCCCAGCCTTAGAGGCATGTGTTTTTAGAGTGATTCTTGGTGTTCCTTGTCTCTTCTGTTTCTTTGAAGTTTTGTCTGGCTGTACTTATTGCTGGTGTGGGCGGCTAGGTGGAGTGGAATTTAATCAAGAGGGGTCTGTGGTGAAACCCCCACCACCACCCACACAGCTTCTCAGCAGGCCTCAGGTGTACTTTGGGGATGCCC
>PVHY01025650.1:0-18138 GCA_004024945.1 Uropsilus gracilis
CCCCCCGGCTTCCCCCCTCCCCCCCAGCCCTCCCCCCACCGCTGCCCTCCAGACCTGGCTGTGGCTCTTCTTCTCTTGGCTTCTAGCCTGGGTTAGATGGCTGCTCCTGCTTCTACCCGCCCCTGTGGCTGCTGCTGCTATAGCTGGGTTCAGTGGGGAGACACCCAGACACCCAGTCTCAGACACCCAGAGCGCCCAGCATGTGGTCAGTCTCAAGGCTTCGCGTCATTTGGTGGGGAAAAAGGCTTCTTTTCCCACACTGGGAGAAGCGCATTCCTTCGAAGGGGCTGTTTTATTCTGGTCTCATCTGCTTAAGGCCAGAAGCCAGGAGATTCCCATTCAAGTTCTCCCTCTATTATCATCTGCCATCAAATGCTGAGTGAGTGAGTGTCTTTCCCTCACTGCAAAATGAGGGTAATAACAGCTTCCCTCACCTATCTCATCGAGATGGTGAGAGGATTAGGAAAACAGCCCCTTTCTAATTAAGGTAGCAGGCTCCGCCATCTGAAAGGTGTGACATTCACACAGAATCATGTTCACCTTAACTTCCTGGACTCCTTTACTGGAAACAACTGTTAGAAAAGCAGCTGCTAAGAGAAAACCCAAGCCAGGAAACCTGTGTGATGGATGGACTCGGGTGAATCCATGATCATCGTGCGCACACGGGGAGTTTCCTCGCTGGGGAGTTTCCTTCCAGAGAAGTTAAGTATTTTATAAATATTATCTCTTTCATCCTTTGAAACTTCCTGTGCTGCAGCGTTTATGACTTGCAGCTTCCAGATGGACAGCGAACGGCAGAGGAGCGTCTGAGCTCGCCAAGGCTGGCCGAGCCCTCATTCATCTGCATGATGGACAGAGCAAGTCAGTCCCACAAGTGGGGTCACTGAGAGCGACAGAGGCCAGCTGTGTGTGACAGAGCGGGGTTCAGGCACGGAACCGACACTCGCTTGACAAGCGTGTAAAGTGAATACACTATCTGGAGGGGGATGTGTTTACACATAGAGATACAAGGAAAGATGAAGAGCAAACACTGATAAGTGAAAACCCAGGTTAACCATAAAGGGAAAGGCTGTGTCTGGACATGACACCTGTGTGCATGTGTGTGTATGTGTGTGCATGTGTGTGTGTGTGGTTTGTACATGTGTACACCAGAACCAGCAATCAGGTAGGAGGCTGTTAGAACAGGATACGCCTGCTTGGAGAATACAGTAGTTTCCCTCCCTTGTTTACATCTTTAAGTATTTTCTGATTATTTTTGCGATGAGCAGGTGTTGAGGTTTTCATGGAAACAGATTACATTGTTGATGATAAAATATCAGGGTTATTGCCACACAGATCGGACAATATGAACCAGAGATGATTTCACAAACAGAAGCACAAGTTTCTTCTTACACTTCAACTTTCAGAAAAGAACACCCTGAATGATGTGCTTTAGAGAAATCCACATATTGATTCATTCATGCGCAGACACATATAAAGGATGTTATCAAGGGTATTCTGTTACGAAATAACATGCACACATTTCCAGGTCAAAATATGTTGCTTTATTTCAATGTTTTTTAATAGATAAACAAAATCTATTTAACTGAATTCCAGTTAGAGGATCCTCCCTCCCTCCCACTCCACCTCCTTTTCTCTTCTTTCATCTTTCTTTCCATCCATCTAAAGGTTGCTATACATAGCACTGTGGGAACATCTTTTGGAACTCATTCGATTATTTCCTTAAGTGAAATAGTGGGTGTGGGATTAATGAGTCAAAAGACTTCTGTATTTTAAATAGAGATGCTGTTGGAAGAGCTGTCTGAAAGAGCTGTACTAAAATACACACTGTCACCAACTAGACAGAGACAAACCTACTTCCACTGCCCTCGCTATAGCTGACATAGCGCTTGTTTTTGGTTTTGTTTTTGCCCACCTAGGTGCAAATATTGTTTTAATTTGCTTATATTTATCATTTGATTTGGGCATCCTTTTGTATTTTTTTATTAACACTGAGTTTCTTCTAGAATAATTTATTCATGTTTTTGTCCATTTTGTTTCTGAAAAATTGTTCTAGTATCAATTTCCAATGGATATGTATATAGCATGAATAAGAACTGTTTGCCTATCACATATGTTGAAAATAATCTTTGAAGCAGTTATTAAAAGGAAAAAATAAGTTCAAAATGAGTGCAATTATTATTCTCAGATTTGGAGAGATAAATCACATGTCATTGCTTTAAACTGAATACTGTAAAGGAAGAAAAGTCAGTTCCCTCAAGAAATTGAAAACATCATTTTCAAAATGTTTAAATGGTCTGAGGATCAGAGAAACCCAGATGAATCAAATAAGTAAACAAAAGAATATAAAACCATTGAATCCTCCAAAATGCAAAGAAAATGTGAAACTACACTTTGAGAGAAAGGTTTAAGAACAAAAAGGACAGGTCCATACTTTGCCCATATATCCAAGAGCATTTCTAGAAGAACAGGGAAATTATGGAAGAAAAAAATTATAAGGAAAGAAGAAAATTTCTCTGAACTTAAGATGAGAGAGGAAGAAATTCCTAAATAAAATATTGTAAGAAATATAATGAAAAAAGTTTAAAGCAATATTGCTGCAAATTGATTTATAAAATTCAAGGTAAATTTAATAAAAAAATTCTTAAGATTTTATCACATTCTTTTTATAAATTTTGAAAACTAAGTGTAAGTTTTATCTGAGGATAATATTTGATGAACATCACTGGAAAGGGGAATTTGTATAAAATAGATTATATATAATTTAACCCAAATATATATACTTGGGTTTTATATATATTTATATAAATATATATTTTTATATATATTTATATATATTTATATATAAATTTATATTTATATATTTATATAAATATATATATATATTTATATAAATATATAAAACCCAAATTATATATGCATATATACATACATATATATGTATAAAACTTGAACTGGAAGCTTGAACTTGACCACATATGTATTTATAATTATATCTGAATTATATATCATTTAATCCAAATATATACACCAAAATAAAACCCAAACTAAGCTTAAACAATGCATTGTTTATTTTATTTAATAAGAAATCAAAGAAACAGAACAGATGAAGGGAATACTAGCTGAGGATTTTATAATGTGGATATTGAAGCTTTTCAAACCTGATTGCTTCTAAGTAGTGCTAGATAATTAGCTACTCATTTGGAAAAACTAACTCTGGATTCCTGCCTCCAATCACACAAAAACAAGTTTCAAGTGGGCTGAAGAGGTAAGGAGTGAAACAGAATCCATTTGTGAATGAAAGCTTACAGGGGGCATTACCTTTAGACTTTCAGAGTATGGAGGACTTCCTTAGGGAAATATAAAATTGTGAGGCTATTAGAAGAAAGAGGTGGGATTCGGAGGCTGAGAAGATTATTGGGCTGGTGATGATGAACAAAGATGAAGGGTGACCGCCCCTCTCCAAGGAAACTAGGGTCTGGGATCCCAACCCTGGGATCCACAGCGCCCTGGGGGCTCTGTCACTACTCTATTACTGCTTTGAACATAGAATGTTCTGGAAATGAAATTCAGCTGGTTTCTGGCAAGATCTTAAGCGATGTTTGCAGGACAAGTGCTAAGACGCTGCTTTGTGAGAAATCCAGCACAGGCTTTCCGGGGGGACAGTACAGCTGCCAGTGTTGGATGCTGTGGTCACATCACAGTATCCCAGCCATTCAGCCCACCTAGCCCAGGGGGGTGTCTCTGAGTGACCCCCAGCATCCTGACAGATCATAACGAAAGGTCATGAGTCACTGGGCTGAGTGTGTCATTTCAAGCAGGGGTGGACAACTGCAACGCGTTAGGTCATTGATGGTAAGCTCTGGTTATAAATTCTGACATGATCCTGGGACCTCGTGGTGCACAGAAGATGCGAGAGTTTTGAGGAGCCTTGTAGGGAAAGGTAGACGAACTGGAGAAGTCAGCTTGAGTGACAGCGACCAAATAAAGACTGAGACTGGAGAACAGGTGACCTGTCACATGGAAGCAGCAAGTTTAATGACATTGTCACCAGTGGGTGCATGAGACTGGAAAATGCTTGCAGTGCACAAACCGCTGGGTTTGGCCGAGGCCACCCCTGGTGAGAAAGCCACCTGTGCCAACAGCGTTCTCCAAATCCTGTGGGGAAAGGCTGGGTGACTGAGCACTTTGAAGAAACAAGTCCATTTTCACGTTGAATTTGCAAACAAGCAAATGCTGAAGCCCGAGCTTGCTGACACAGGAAATTAAACCCTTTCTTAGCCCCCTTTGTTTCACAGCACAAAGACTCAGGAAAATCTGAAATGGCCTCCAGGACAAACACTCAGCGCAGAACAAGTGGGGAAGCAGATCTCAGGGTCACGAGTTCAGGGGTCAACCAGCAAGGTGTGCTTACAAGACCACAATGAGCCCTCAGGCTGCTCCCCTCAGCACCTAGGGGGACCAACACCTACTCTGATTGCGCTTCTCTGCCTGAGACAATAAGCTTAGACGGTAAGAATGGCCAGTGCCTCAAGGGTAAGAATGTCCAGTGCCTCAAAGACCCTTCCAAGAAAGCAAAATTCTAGGGCCCTCAGAGTAGAGTCCCACAGCCGCCCGACTCTTGCTTCCAATAAGGAGTGTGGGTTGGAAAAGTCTAAGCAAAGCTTTGGTCTAACGATGTGTCGCTGGAGGCGCAAGGGATCTACGGACCTTTAAAAGGAATCGTCTCGGCTTGGATGAAGACAGCTGGGGTGACACCGAGTGGAAAGGCTCCCTGGTGCCTCTTTCCCGGGCTGCAGCGGGCAGGAAGGAAGCCCTCAGGGTGAGCAGTCTATACGTTATAGTGAGAGATGACTTGAAGGAAGAAGCAAGAAGCCTGGGCCCAAAGCCAAGAACCATGGAGAATCCTTCTCAGGAAGCGGAATGAATCCAAGAATGGGCGGAATGTGCCCAGCTGGAGCTCATAATTGCTCTGGGCCACTGGCCACCACCGCCCCCCCCATGTCCCCCCTCCCCTCCTGTTTGAATGGGAGTGTTGCTGTGGTTTCTCTACGCCTGTCCGACACCATGTGTCTAGTGTAGATAACTTGTCTCTCTGATTCTCAGGTCCTCCGACAGAGAGAGCCCACCCAGGGAGTCTCAGCCACACCTGGGTCTGATTTGGATGATAAAGACCTGAACCTTGAACTTGAAGCTGGAATGGCAGGAGGAAACGCTAAAGAGAAGAGGAGGCGTTAGGAACGAGAGGGTCCACGGAGATGTTGCACATGGGAAATGAGCAAACGCTTTGTAGTACGAGAGTGAACTGTGATGGATTAAAGATGGTCGTTTTTAAAAATGTACTTTTTGCTTGTTTCCGCCGTATGCCTGGATGGGTGCCCTTGGTTGATAACCTCTTTGGATACGTGTGATCACACCACACCTACCTCCAAAGTCCTCTACCACCATTCACAGGGTCCCTTCTTCATTGCCTGCCCCCACACTTCCCCTCTGGTGGCCTTAGTTTCACAACCAAATTTCTAGAGTCTCTTTGGACTCTAAAAAGACACTTATCAATGTCTTTATATCATTTCCCCAAAGTCCATCTATGAGTGAAATCATCTGATAAGTGTTTTTCTCCTTCTGACTTATTTCACTAAGTATCATCCTATCTAGTACCATCCATGTAAGGTCACATCTTTTTTATAGCTGAGTAATATTCCACTGTGTTTGCATACCCTACCTCCAATGCACTCATCTGTGAACAGGTACCAGCTATCCCCACCACTTGACTATACAAGACAGTACTTCTATGAACACAGAAGAGCATGTCTCCCTTCCAATGGGTGCTCCGTTTTCTCCAGGTAGATACTTAAAAGTGAGATTGAGGAATCAGGTGCTAGATTTATTGTCAATATTTTGATAAACCTCCAAACTACTTTCCAAAGAGTAGGAAGACAGCCTGAACCCATCTATAGCCCCACCAACGTGCATGAAGCTTCCCTTTTCTCTTTCTCATCAACATCTTATTTTTAGATAACAGATTCAAGCAGAATCGGTGATGTGCCATTTCCCACACCCAGGGTGTCAGAGAATGGAAGGTCTGCATCGTGTGTGTAGAACACTTGCTCTGAGATCGCCTCCAAACCCCAGATCTCATGGGAAGGCCATGGATGGGCACAGCTATCATCCACTGAGCCCCCAGAAAGGCCCCCAGACAAGGGACATCCGCCCCCACAGGTGTGAGGCTCTTGGAGGGTCACCCAGGTCAAGCCTTTTGACAGCTCTGGTCCCAGTTGTCCCTCAACTGTAAACCAGCAGCATAAGCCAAGCAAGAAAGTCTCAGAGCCAGTCCAGCAACTGACAGGACGGGTAATAACGCCTTGCTGATTTAAGCTGTCTACAGAATATATCACAAAGAATAAACACTGATCCTGCGGAAAGAGTTGCTGCAAGTCAATAAAATGAAACTCAAGACAAAAACGGAACAAGGAGCATGAAGGGTAGTGCAGGAAACAAAACAAATCAGAAGCCCTTAAAAAGACTTTCTCAAGAACCTGGCCAGCACGTTCATGTAGCAAGCAGACACTGGCTTACTTGATTCTGACTGGCAAACATTGAAATGACCGGGCTGGTTTTAGAGGATGCTTGGGGAAAATTAACACGCTTATCAGCTAGTCGTGGAAGAGCAGCTGGAAAGCAACTTACTTTTTTATTTTTATTCCGACGTACTTTCATCTAACAACTCTATCCCTGTCTCTGACCTATAAAAAATACAGGCCTGCCGGGCACGGTGGTGCGTGCCTGTAAGTGGCAGCCTGGGAAACTGCAGTGGGGACCGGGGATCGCGGCTCCAGTCCCACTCAGGGCAACGTAGCAAGACCTAGTTCCAAAAAATAGCTGGGCGTGGTGGCGCACGCCCGTCATCCCAGCCACCTGGGAGGCTGAGGCTGGGGATGGCTTGAGTCCGTGGTACCCCAGGCAACGTGAGGCTGCGGTTTCCTGGGCAACATAGCGAGACCCAGTCTCAAAAAAAAACAGGCAATGTGGCTAAAGCTATCCCTTGCAGCGTTGCTGATAATAATGATAATAGAAAACACGTTAAACTTTGTTAAATTGACATCAATAGTTAATACGGACACAATTACAATCAATAATTAATACGGACACAATTGCAATCCGTAATTCCTCCTGACACATCCATTCCGAAGGAGGGTTTAAAAGAATGGGTGGCGATAGCACTGACCCGAAGGGTGCATTTGCAAGAGAAACAGCAAAGAAAAATAGACATGAAATAATCCCATTGATGCCTTCAGAAGCATGAGCACCTGCACATACATCGTCATGCCTCCACATGCACACGGGAAAGAAGAAGTTCCAAACACGCCAAACCAAGTCTGCCAGCAGCGGACAGGACAGCTTCCCGTGGCAAAATGAGGGAAGCTGTCACTGTGCAAGGGCTGCATGCAAGGGGGTGACCACGCGTGGTCACGCGTGGACGTGGGACGGGGAGGGGGTGACCTCCCCGCTCACGCCTCCCCACCACACAGCCGCACACGCACGCACGCCACATCCTGCCTTGCACACACACACTCATGCGCGCGCACTTTGCCACACTCGCGGCGCTCTCGCACACTCACTCTCACACGCCGCGCCCCACACTCGCCGTCGTGCGCACGCACACAGACCAGCTGGCGAGGCGCCACGTGTCAGCGGACCACAGCTCACGCGTGGGCGTGGAGACGCAGGGGGTGGCGGGGCCGGAAGGGGGCAGAGCAGGAGGGGGGACCCGGTGCGTGGAGCACCCCCACCTGTGAACGGACGGCCGTGGACACCCGTGGGCGCAAGGAACGTCCTGGAGGGAGTGACCGCCACACGGAGGATGACAGCGCGGAGCTCGCCGTGGCTTCTGTGCACGGGCCTCGTGTTCCTGGCCCGTGGGACGCCAGGTGCGAAGGCAACGTCCACGCGTGGCGATTGCCGCCACCCAGCTCGGCTAAGCTGCAGGCGCCGGGCACCGGGGCAGTTTCTGATGGCAGGAGGGAGCGCACCCGTCCGGGTGGCCCGTCCCCAACCCCGCCCACTGGCACTGACCCAGGCCGTGGCGTCGGGTCCAGCCTGGCACTGGCCACACAGGTGGCCTCGGCTGGCGGCTGAGTCGCCACAAGAAGGCAGCTGTGGGCCGCAGGGAGCCTCTGGGGCAGGGACCCCGGGGAGGGGTGTGGGCCGGGGGCTCCACTCAGACGCGGGTCTCCGGTCTTCTGGTGAGTCCAGGCCCCCATGTCCACACCCCCTCAGATCCCCCCTCACTTTCTGGACACGCCGTTCACCAGAGGGGTTGGTGGGCCTTGGACTCCGTTGCTTGTTGCCGTGCAGACACGCAGACGTATGCGGATGCCAACACACGGCCTGGCCGCCTTCCCGGGCACCCCCACCCTGTCGCCCGCGGACCTTGGCCTTGACCGTCTGTGTCTGTGACTCGCTCGTTTCCTCTCATGCGTTTGCAAGTTGGGGGACACGCCGGCTCCCCCCAGAGATGGCCCTGGTCTCCCCCCCAGGCCTCCATGCTCCAGCCCCGTGGCCCCCCCGCACCCCTGCATACGAGGGCTTGTGAGGGCATTTCGGGGCACAGCTCTCTCCCCCCGGGGACCCCTGCAGCAGTCCCCAGCCCGGAGGGGCCACTCCCGTCGGTTGTTGAGGACCCCCCAGACCGGCTCCGCTCACCCGAGCCACAGGCGCCCCAGGGAGCGGTCACTCCAGCACCTCAAAACGTGGCCAAGAGGCAGCCTCGCCCAGGTCCTCTGGGGAGATGTCGGGGTTCAGGCGCCCGCTCGGGTGGGGGCACCCCGCTCCACACAGCCTGGGCCTCACCGGCCGTCCCCCGGGACCCCCAAACAGGTGCGTGCCCCCGACGTCTCGCTCCCACCCCGCCCGGGGTGTCTCGCCGGCTCCTGTGGCCTTGCCGTGACACGGGGCCAAGTGCGCGGTGACAAGAGGTTCTCCCTGGCGACCCTGGGGGTTGTTGGGCCACGGAGATGATTCAGGCAAAGGCTCTAGTCCTGGTCTCATCCCCACGACTGTCGCGCATCTGAAGGTGCCGCTGGGCCCGAGAGCGCGCCGTGGGCAGGCCGGGGGTGCCCTCGAGGCTCTCGCTGAAAGCCGGCCCCTCCCTCCCCTGAGTGAGCGACGCCTCGGGTCAGCTGCCCTAGAATGGCCTGTGTTTTCACACCCAGCACAGAAGGTCTCCCTAGGGCGACTCGGTTCCGCAGTGACCTGAGTCCGCTGCCTGGGGGGGCGAAAGTCTCCTCCCGGGTCCGCGACTTCCATGGGCCGCGTCGCTGGAAACATTTGCAGAACGTGTTGTCTCCGTGCGTCCGGCGCAGGACCCAGTACCCTGCAGCCCCGCCGGCCACCTGTCCCTCTGCTCAGCTTGACGTCTTCCAGGGCTCCTCAGGGCCTGGCCAGGCTGCGGCACCTCCAGCGAAGGCAGGAGGCGAATCTGCTCCGTTCTCTGCGCCCAGCCCTCTCGCCGCTATTCCAGAGCCCCAAGACCCCAAAATGCCCGAGCGTGGACCAGGCTTTCACTGCCCGTTTTCCTTCTTTGATTCTTAAATCATCTCCCAATCGAAGGGAAAATTCTGAGCTTCAAGGGGAGCTTGAGAAGAGCTAAAGAAAAGTCTGCAACGGTGGTTGGGTCAAATATAAACTCCCACCCAGCAGAGACCCCGAGACCCCTCATCCCCTCGCTCGCTCCACAGAAGCTGTTTACGGCTGGATCTTTGTCAAGCATGTGGTAACCCGGGGTCTCCAGAGTGAACGCTGGGTGTCTCCCACTGAGGGGGTTTCCAGCCAGTGGGAGAGACAGCGCCTGCAATGTTCCCATCAGGGGAGCTGAGAGATCTGGGGGCCGCGGGAGACACAGCAGGAGGCGGCATCGCTGGGTCAGGCTGCAGAGAAGTGGCCAAGGCCTGCCCTGCCCGCTCCCACCCGCCATTCCAGCCACATCTCTGGCACTTGCGCTGCACACACTTGAATCCTGTGGCATCGGGAAGGACATGTACGTGACAGGATGAAGTAGTGGCACCTGTGCAACAGAAGAAGACCTTCACAGCCGTCAGATGACCGTCCAGCCAGGCCTGCAGCCCCCGTGACTGCTCAGCGTCCCCTCCTCAGTTAAGGGAAGATTCGTGGGATTTTCTCACCCCGTCCAGTGTAAACGACATTGAAAATGATCAGGAAATGAGACGAGACGTTCGTCAGGGCTCAATCTCGGCAAGAAAAACCTCTGATCTACATTGTACCGAGATGGAACCAGACGTGACAGCGATGCCATCTTACCAGCGGAGGATAGAAGCTTCGAATAGAAGCTTCAGTTCGGGGGACTCCGGGGCTCAGGACCCTGACGTGGAGACACCTGATTGGAAAAGCAAATATTGAGTTTAAAATTGACGCGCAGGTTAATTTTCCCAACGAGATGATTCCAATTGAATAAAAAATGCAAAACCAACTCCGACCAATCCAATCGTGCTCCATAAACGTCGAGACAAGCAACGATTCGATTGACTGTGTCAACCCAAGAAGACGCTCGGGGAACATCCCTCACGAGGTTCGCTCTGCAGGATTAGGATATGGATTCCATGCGGACGTCAGGCCGGCTGAAGCGCGCCTTCAGGTACGGATGACAGGGTACAGATACAGATGACAACGGGTCAAGGGCGAGAGCTTCGCCCTGGGTCTTGGTGAGCATCGGGAATCACTTCTAAAAAGGAAGTGACCTGTCCAGCTCCTCAACCTGCCCCCATTGCTGTCCCCCCCCCCCGGGGGGGCTTTGTGGAGCGTCACCTGGAGAGCATTAGGATGGAGACCCAGGAGGAGAGGAGCTGACCCAGTCATCCCCCGCGACTTGGCCATCGTCCAGATTTAGGGAGGCGCAGAGGACAAGGGACAGTGAAGACAGAAGAGCTGTTACCTCAGAGGACAGACAGGAGGACATGGGTGACTGGCTGGGCTGAGGGAGGGGAGAGAATGGGACGGCACTCCCGGGACCCCTGGGTGAACTGGGACTCCTTGTGCCAAGAGGCAGCAAAGCGGAGTGAGGATTCTGGGGAGGGAGGCGCGGAGGCCTGGGGGGTGGCCAGTGCAGGCGTCAGAAAGGCGTGTGTTTATCCGCGACTCTGTGGCTCAGGAGGGAGGTGTGGACTCGATACCAGTGTCCCAGCTCCTGAAGGACAGGCAGAACTGCTCAGGAGCTGACCACCCAGTGCCTCAGAAATGAGAGTAAAGGGAAACCCTGGTTTTCATTAGTTTGATCGTCACGAGGAGCCTATGACAGAAACACATCCTTGTTGTCTTCCTGCAGGTGAAGCATCTGACAACCAGGCTGGCAGGAGGAGCTCTGGACCTGGCTGTCCTGATGTCCTGGTGGCTGGCCACCAGGCTAATCTGGCCCCACGAGGCTGTGAACCACAGCTGGGGCAAGCGAAGAGCACTCGGGGGATAATCCTGAGGACACAAAAGGTGGACCCAGAGGGTGTTAGGAGAGGAAGGAGGCCTGGGTGCTAAGGAGGGCGTGACCATGATGGTCAGTTGTAGGTCAGCAAGAGGCTAGCTATGGGTCAACAAGAGGGATGGTCAGCTACAGGTCAGCAAGTGGCCCTGAGTATCCAGGGCTGCAGAGAGGCTCCCAGCTGGGATGGGTGGACCTGCCTTATTTTCTGTCGTGAGTTAGAAACCAAGGCTGTGAGATGTGGACACAGCAGGACAGAGCTGGGTGAGGGGTGGAAGGACCTCCCTTTTGCACCAAGTCTCTTTAAAGCGGATGGAAGGGACTGACAGTCCACTCACGTGGTGAGAAGAGGACGCGAGGAAGCAGAGCGTTGGAGAGGCGGGGCTGGCCCATGTGGGGGTGTCCCCAAGGCATAACTGGCAAGCGTTAGTCTCAGGTGCACAGTCCAGGAGGGACTGGGAAATGATCACCAGGGAGGGTCTCCTTGACACCAGTCACCACGCGTGGCTCCAGAGGTTGTGAGCCTGATGAGAACTTGAAGCTCTGTTTTCTAATCCGCTTTCAAATATGCCAAACACAATCGCCAACGACAGTCACTGTGCTACGCGTGACCAGCGTGACATAGTTCTTTTATGACCGGCAGCTTCTATTTCTGCCCCCCTTTCACTCAGGCCTCAGGCCCCATCTCTGCCAACCACCATTCCCAGGGGAAGGTTTGGTACTGTTTTTCGGTTTCCACAAATAAGGGCAACCATGTGGTCGTTGTCTTTCCCTCTCTGAATTAGTCTACTTAGCATAATATCCTCAAACGCCATCCATGTCATCGCACATGGGAAGATCCGTTCCTTGTTCGTGGCTCAGTAATATTCCATGGTGTGTAGTCACGCCTGTGCAAATGGGCACGTTGTTTCCTGGACAGCTTCTTCCTGCCAGTTAATCTTAGTTTTATATCTGAAATTAGAGATACAGCTACTTGCCAAAAATGAGGAGATTTTAAAGGAATACTAAAAGTCTGAAATAACCATTGAGGATATTAGCAGAGAGAACTGACTAGAGCTATTTCCTTGGAAATGGCGGTACCTTCACACACCAGAAAGGTGGCCATGTGTCATGTTTGGTCAGGCTGGCCCAGGGCACATCTGCCGTGCTGGTATCACTGAGTCTCTTTCAAAAGTGTCCCTGTTGAGGGAATACAGAAATCCCACGACTAGGACATACACTAAGAAGGAAACTTAAGAGTAGTCATTCAGGAATGCTTCCAAAGATGCGATTCATTCCACAAAGTGCCCCAGAGGGAATTCATGGAAGAAATTTACTAGATTCAATATCAAGCAATTGACTATTTAAATATGTGTACTGTGCATCTTGTAGCGACAGGACACCTCTCCACACAGGGATTTCTTGTAAATTTAGAGCAAATTTTAGGAGATATTCCCCAAAGTACACGCCAACAGCACGCCCTGGGTGTTCTGACCTTATCATTTTATATCTGCTAGCACCTCACTGTCAACCCTTAAATCTCTGCCATCACTTTAGTATTTTACTAATTTGATTAAACGTACATAGGTTTGTAGAAAAGCTTCCATCTCCAGGACTCTCTCACCACCCCCGACCATCCCAGGAAGGCGGTTGCTCTCCAGGCCACTGGAATCAAAGTGTGTTCTTCATAGCATCGTTTCACGTGAGGTCATGAAAGCCAGGGTTGGGCCAGAAGAAACCATGGTGGGAAGTTAGCAGTCACTTTGTGTTTTCTGTCTGCCGTCCTCCATCTTTAACTTGCCCTATTCTCAGCACGCACGACTTTCCGTGCCAGGAGCCAAGACCAACATCAAGAAAACGCCTGCTTGAGCGTGAAAGCACAGCATCCACACCGTTCACTCCACACCAGTCATGACCCAGATGCAGCAGAGCGGCCAGCACGCCTTGGTCAGAGCTGCTTCCCAGTCTCGGTGGTGACAGGAATGCGAGACAGAGCTGCGTGGACGGACCACGGTCACCCACACGGTGCCTGCCACAGCAGCAGGAAGCAGAGCCCCTCGCTCTTGTTCTTCTCGCGCTTGTTGTGCACTCTCCCATCATGGCTTCGCTCTGCACTCCTGCGGTCTGTCCTCATCGTCCACGCACCAGGAGCCACGGAGTCCGGCAGCCGAGACTCGCAGCTATGAAGAGCATGCAAACTGTGCGTCGCGCCGGCGTCGTGCACCAGCGCGCACCCTGAGCTGCCCCACCCGGGAGCCTTCACTCAGCTGCCCACTTCGTCAGGTGCCCGCGAGCATCTTCCCAGTTGGCCACGTTCAGCATCTCCACCCGACACACAGAGCCAGGGGCAACTGTCCGTCGGGAGTCTCTTGGCTTGAGCATGAAATCCCACTACGGCTTTAGCTTCGGTTGGAAAAGGTAGATGTGTTTAAGAAAGACAAAGGGGCAGATCAGCTGCATGAGGAGCTGGGGAAGCAAGGACATCTGAGGTGAGAGTCCACGGTGGGGGATGGCAAATGACCCGCGATGTGGTCATTGGAAGTTCACTAGGGGACATCGCCTGAGGAATTTGGTTCCAGCTGCAATTGTAGAAGCAGACACCCACCAGCAGAGACCCCAGACCTCAGACATCCTGGCCCCCGAGGAAGCGTTTTCTTAAAAGCAATTTCTATACCTTTGTCCACAATGGACTTCGAGATGGTCTTTCTGTCAAACCTCTAGACTGAATATAAAATCCTCCAATAAAGACATATGCAATCAATAAAATGCCACACTCTCCATTCGCCTTATAGTACTTTGGTATTTTTAACGTTGTAATATTCAACGTGTGAGAGGGGGCGGTGGGGGGCGGTCGCCATTCACGTCAATGGGTGCTTGAGCTTGGCCATTACTTCAAATGTCACTGCTGGGATCTGAAGATGCTCCGGTGGTATTCTTCTCAAGTTGGGTTTTTGGTTGATAACTTCACCTTAGGTCTGTCTTGTTGCCATCAGACTAGCAGGAGGAATAAAATCATCTTTTCTTACACTATGAGCCTGACGTTTAGCTGCTCCAGGAGCTAGAACCAAAAGCTTGATCATGAAACCCATGCTGCAATTTTAGATCACAGGTTTATATGAACTTGTTTTTGCAAAACTCACCTTTGAAAATACGTTCAAGCAAATAGAAACATACATCAAGCCTGACTACTTAGGAAGAGTGGGATAAGTTGATCACCAGCTGTTGTTCTATGTAATATTCACCCAATATAGATAAAATGCTCGTCCATAAATCAGTGCTTGTCATCTTTTTGCTAGAAGAGCCTTTGGAAACCTTCATTTAATCTTTAAAATATACTCTTGCAATGTCACATTAATATGCGCAGATGATCTCTTCCATCTGAAATTGTCATTAAGACCTTGCAGAGCCTGTAAGACCCTTTTTAAAAGTCCCCTTTGATTTACAGTGTTACCAGCAGCCACAGGCAAAGGGTATCACTGTGCAAAGCTAGCAACTAATTGAAACAAGAATAGTACCTAAACGGTGCGCTGAGTTCGAATTCTGTCACGTCTTATAGGAAAACCTTCCTCTCCATTGGCCTAAAATGCAGGTAAGTGCACGCTTGCTGACTAGGAGTTCAAATTAAGGACACGTGTTGGAAACGTGGAGAGAAAACAGAACCGCAGAGAAAAGAATAGCCTGATAAGTAACCAGCTTCCTGGGCTAACAACAGCCGTCCAAACACACAGCCACCGACAAAGCATGGCACCAGCTGCAGGTATGACATTCTCCCAGCACTACTCAGCATTGCTTTGCATTCTGAGGTTAGAACAACCTTGCAAAACGTGCAGATTCAAGCACGAGACCAGAAGTCAGCAGCGTTGAACACCCACGTCTTTGGGAGGGTGTGTTTGAGAAAGTCTGCCCATCGTGCAATCTGCTCGAAGCTGCTCCATGGTAGATAATGTCATTGAATTTGCAAATGCTTCTTCCTGGAGTAAGTCAATGTGGGTCACGGCTCACTTCACCGCCTTGAACGCCCCATGTCCAGCGAGCACAGCAATCCAATGAGACGTCTCTTTCAGAGTCAGAAAGGGACATGTGACGTCACAGGTGTCTCAGTGCTGGCAGCTCCCAGCGGAAGCCTTGTCTCTCTATCCCCGATGGAACCACGGCAGACACATTTGGATTCTCAGCTTTCTGACCTCCTCACTCCCCACCCTGCATGTGATGGCACCAAACAACGGCTGGGCCAGGAGACTGAGTTGTTTCTTCAGGAGCTACAAGCTCAGCAAGTACTCTCCACATTAGCAGAATTCCACAATTTCGTGTTATTTTCTAACCTCTGAGTCTAAGCTCCAGTAGCTAAGCTCGTTTCTGCATGGAAACTCAAACGAATCATCGCGGTATCTGTAGACCTGTAATCAAGTCTTTAACAACTTGGGCCAGTGGCTCAAGCTAAATAATGTATAGCTAAATAAGTTGTTTACCTGTACATTTATGGATAAACACATTCAGTGTTTGATTACTTGACAACTGCAAACTTATCCCGTCCTCATACACTTATCCCGTCAACTCAAGACAATCCACACGAACCTAATCCCTGCCTCAGACATTATGGATGTTCAGTGAACTGGATGTTCACTTTGTGCCCATCTGGGGTGAAATCTTGGGAAGTTCACGGCTGATCATAAAACTCCAGTCAGCTTTTGGTCTTCAATTACAGCTCATTGTACGGCTGCTCTTCGTACTCCAGCCTGTAGCACTGGATCTCTGACAGTTATTAAAATGATACGTACAGATGTGTGGCCGTTCCTGAGCCCAAGATGACGGTGGTAAACCCATTTGCTGAATTCCCTCCAATTTCGGAGACCGATTTCCTGTTGCCTCTTTGATCTCTGAACATCTGTCGCGTGAGTTCCCGGGATGCTCCTTCACAGCACCCCGGGGGCTTTCGAGAAATCATCTGCGTAGTCTCGTTGTGCTCACAGTCCACACCGCACACACACATGCACACGGTCACACCACTAATTTACAAAACACTGACCATGAGTGGACAAACAGCCACCATCTGACCAGCAGACCAGGTTCATTCTAAACAGCGAGACAGAGAGGCAGGTGAGTGAGTTCCCGGGGGGAGGGGAGGGCAGGGCCTGGGCCCAGAATAAAGCAATCCCACATGGATGGCAGAGGGGCAGTCGTGAGGAAGCCCCCTGGGGAAGGCTGGTCCCATGTGTGGGGTCCCTCTCTGCTGAGCTCCGCTGGTGAGCAGAAGGTCCTCCAGCCAGCCCTCCCTCCCTCCCTCCCTTCCTCCCTCCCTCCCTCCCTTCCCTGATCATGAATAACACAGGGCCTCTTTTCCTACGTGTCTGTGTCTCCCTTCGTGAAACCCCTTAGCTCCTCCGCCGTCTATCAGTCAGGGTGCAGCTTTTCATTGGCCTTTCATTGCTCAGTCGTAGAACTTCTATATTTTGGAAATTAACCCCTTGCCTGATGCACGATTTGCAACTATCTTCTCCCAGTCCCTTGGCTGTGTTTCCATGTTAACGACGATTCAGACATCTTCCACCGGGACGATGCACGCCCTGAAGTTGAACCGAAATCGCCTGTTGTAACGTACCGCGCGCCCTCCCCATGACGACCCGTTTCCCACAGAACAGCCTGAATGACCCTCACCAGCCGCCACTGCCATGAGCCCGCGGAGCGGATGGCAAGTCCCGCAGGCCTGCCCCGCCCCTCGAACCCGCTCACCGCCGGCCTCTGCCCAGCTCTGCGTCCCTGTGATTACTCGTTTTAAGTCATCAGGCGCCCATTTTTCTGAACCTGCGACGGGGCAGTTTTCTTTACAGCCGTATTAAACTTGGGCCGGTGGCCCCAGATGGCAGTGTCACCGGCGTTCTCTGTCACCGTCATCTAATAGACTCCCTCCTGCTCCCCAAGCCCACTCTACCCTCACCCTGTTGAACAGCATCAGATGCCTCACACGGGAGGCCCCCCATATTTTGGCAGCCACGCCTTTGCTCAGGGAATTCATTGAGAACGTGGCTGAAGCATAAGATGACACATCGCTGCGAGGCCCGGTCACCAGGAGCGAGGCCCGGTCACCAGGAGCGCAGCCACGCTTGTTATTAGCGGCAAACCCCACCACACCCATCTTCCGAGGGGTTGGAGATCACAGAGAACCATGGCAGCATCGGGGTGCGGGATGGTTCCCGAGTCTTGTGACTTTCCTTCTCCCAGTCCTTGCCCAGAACTAACTGGCAGCAATTACTTCCAGTGAGGAGCTTCCGCTGAATCACTGCAAAGCAGATGTCGTTCCCACGCAGCAGCGCTCTTCCTTTCCACACCTGTTTCCATCACATTATGTCCTACTCGGTGATGCTGTTGGGGCACAGACCAAGAGTCGCGAGTGTGCACTCAGTGTGGAGGGAGGAAGACCCACCTGGCTTGGAAAGACGACGGACACTTGGAAAGACAGACGGACCCTTGGAAAGACAGGCGGACCCTTGGAAAGACAGACAGACCCTTGGAAAGACAGGCGGACCCTCGGAAAGACAGATGGACCCTTGGAAAGACAGATCCTTGGAAAGAAAGATGGACCCTTGCAAAGACAGATGAACCCTTGGAAAGACAGACGGACCCTTGGAAAGACAGACAGATCCTTGGAAAGACAGACGGACCCTTGGAAAGACAGA
>PVHY01025651.1:0-18146 GCA_004024945.1 Uropsilus gracilis
CCCCTGTAAATATGGCCCCAAGGTGGTCAGAGGGTCCCACGACACCCGTCCTTTCGTGACCTCCCCTTGACCTCAGCCGACCATGCATGCCACGTGGCCAGCTGAGTCCTGGACCCTCTCTGGAGTTTGCCTCCCTCGTCCCCTCCCCATCAATAAAACTGTTTACAACCACCGGCCCCCAAGGCTCCAGGTCTGCTCTGTCTCCCGGGGGGTGGGACCTATCGGGGGTGGGGCGTTTGGGGGTAACTGAAGGGATCAAGGCTGGGTCAGAACAGCAGACAGTTCTGAGGACCTGAGGTTAGGGGGACCCATTCTTCATCTGGATGGGGTCAATTTTTGACTGCTCCTTCAGCAAAGATTGATTGATTGATTGATTGATTGATTGATTGGTTGGTTGATTGGTGGTTGATTGGTTTTTGAGACTAGTTCTCACTATATTGCCTGGAGTAGTCCTCATCCCGTGGACTCAAGTGATCCCCAGCTTCAGCCTCCCAGGTAGCTGGGATTACAGGTGCCCACCACCACGCCCGGCTGCTTTTTCAAGACCAGGTCTCGCTATGTTACCCAGGGTAGTCTCGAACCCATGAACTCAGGCGATCCAAGACCTCTTGCCTCCCAGCACTTGGAGTACAGGCATGTCCCACCATGCCAGGCTCAGCAAATATTTATTGCGCATCTTTATGTGTGGGCTTAAACAGCTCGTGGGATTCCAGCCTGGTGGGGGAGAGCAACCATATACCAGCAAACAAGAAACTGATTTGAGGTAGTGATGTGTGTCATGAAGAATGAGCCAGACAATATGCCAGGAGAACTGTGGGTAGAGTGGTGGTCAAGAAGGACCTGCTGGAGGAGGTGATATTTGAGCTGAAAATGGTCCAGTGAGAAGGAACACCAAGAGAGGTGTGCAGAGAGCATTCCAGATGGAGCCTGGCCAGTGCGAAGGCCCTGGGGTAGTAACAGGCTTGGTGGCAGAGCCAAGCTGTGGGTGTGGTTGGAGCAGCAGGGGTGAAGGGAGAATGGATGAGGATGAGAAGGGCGGAAGCCTAGGTGGGCAAGGCCTGGAAGGTAAGGAGTGTGAGTGTTTTGTGGTAAAATATACATAAATACGCATAAATTAAAATTTACCACTTGAACCATTTTCAAGTTCAAAGGCATTAAGTTCATTCATATTATTGTGCAGCCACCGCCTGCTTTCAGAATGTTGCCATCTCCCCAACCCAAGACAGTTCCAATTAAACACCCCAGCCCCCCTTGTGCATTTTTTTTCTTTTTTTTGAGACTAGGTCTCACTGTTTTTGCCCGTGGAACCGCAGGCTCATGTTGCCCAGGGTATCACAGACTCAAGCGATTCCCAGCCTCAGGCTCCCAGGTAGCTGGGATTACAGGCACGTGCCACCATGCCCAGCTATTTTTGGGGGACTAGGTCTCGTTATGTTGCTCCGGGCAGGTCTGGAACCGCGATCCCCAGTCCCAGCTGCACTCCATAGGCTGTTGCTTACAGGCACACACCACCGTGCCTGGCTCCCTTCTGCATTTTAAATGGAACAGGGAGCCCTCTGAGGATCCCAAGCAGAGGACCTGGTCTGATTTCATTTTTAAGAGATTGCTTCAGCACCTGCCACCGCGCTCACAACCCTTCCTTCTGGTCCAGTTGGCAAACATGTCCTGTGCTGAACCTGGACAGCTCCATGAGCAGTGAAAACTTCTGCTCACCCTTCGTCTTGGGAGTTCCACATTAAACCAAGAAGCCAGATACCTCTAGGGCATCTCCCATCTGACCCTGCATGTGTGTCCTCAGCTGGCTTGAGAGATACTATATGTGTTCTGTGTACACCTTGACTTCCTGTAAGTGCCTGTTGCAAGATGACTGTCATACTAAGCCACCTAACACAGGTGCTACCGCACAGTTACCTTTGGTCTGACTTGATCTTAGTTTGTGGTGAGAACATTTAGGATCTACTCTTATTTCCAGCAACTTTCAATTACACATACTCTGTTGCTAACTATAAGCACCAGCAGGCTCTGTGCTAGGTCCTTGGACTTGATTCATCTTCTATGCAAGTATGTGCCCTTCAATCAGCACCGCCTCTTCCCCCACCCCCAGCCCCTGGTAACCACCATTTATTCTGCTTCTGAGTTTTTTATTTAGTTGGTTGGTTGGATGGTTGGTTAGATGGTTGGTCCATTGGTTGTTGAATGGTTGACTTTTTTTGATGGATGGATGGATGGATGGATGGTTGAATGGATGGATGGATGGTTGATTGGTTGACTGGTTGGCTGGTTAGGTGGTTGGTTGGATGGTTGGTTGAATGGTTGATTGATTAGATGGATGGATGGATAAATGGATGGATGGATGAATAGACAGATGGTTGGGTGGATGGTTGGTTGCTTGCTTGCTTTGGATTCCACATTCATAAGTGAGCTCATAGTATTTGTCTTTGTCTACCTGACTTATTTCACTTAGCATAATGCCCTTAAGTTTCAATCACGTTGCAATTGCCAGAATTTACTTCTTTTTAATGAGTGAATACTATTTCCTGTGTGTGTGAGTGTGTGTTCATTCAGCTGTCAGTAGTACTTCCTTGCCTCACACCCTGGCTACCATGGATAAACCACAGGGCATCTCCCATGCTGTTATTCCTGGAAATAATGCTTCCATTTCCTTTGGATAAATATCCAGAATGAAGTTGTCTGGATCATATGGAATTTCTTTTTTATTTCTTTTATTTTGAGGCACCTCCACACCTTCCCATAGTGGCTGAACCCCAGTTACATTCCCACCACCAGTGCACAAGGGTTTTCTTCTCTCCACATCCATGCCACCTGTTATCTCTTGTCTTTTGGAGAAGTCATTCTCTGCTGGTGTGAGGTGGCATCTCATTGTGGATCTGATGAGAGGGACATCAAGCACCTTCGCATGGACCTGGATGGACCTGTTGGTCATCTATCTGATGTCATCTTTGAAAAAATGTCTGTTCACTTCCTTTTTTTAAGTGTCCATCCCACAGGTCTGCATTCTGTCCCTTGGGTCCTGCTCTGTGTGTATCTTAGTTCGTCTGTGCATTGTGTCAGCACTGATGTCTGTGTATCCGTGTGCATGTCTGTCTGTCCTTCTCTATGCCTGTTGCTGTCAGCCTACTCGTGTCTCAGAGCCTATGTGTCCACTCAGGCAGACCTGTCACCTGTACCGTTGAGTAGGGACAAAACCCATCGGAGGCTGGGCCAGAGAGAAGAGGCAAAGGCCAGGAATGATGGGTGTTCTGGGCACAGTCAGTTCAGTGCCTTGAATGTTAACAACTCAACCAGAACAAAAGCATGGAATAGTCAAACCCACATGGCCCAGCCAAAAGCAGTTTTACTTTTATTGATTTATTTTAATTGATTGTAGGTGTGTATAGATCTGTATTTCATTTGTGGTATACTCCGAGGCTCTCCCACCACCTTGCCATCCATGACCATCACCTTAATCTCTTGTGCCCATCCCTCCTCCAACTCCCCCCTCCCCCGCCCTTGCTCTACATTCAGTTCTGCAGAGTTTGTTAGTTTTAAGTTTTGCTTGTCCTTTTGTGTGTTTGCTTTCCCTACATCCCGCATATAGGTGAGACGTAGGGCTTATTTCTGCTAGCATGATTCCTTTTAGCTCCATCCATGTTATCACCCAATGCATCAAATTGGTCTTTGTTTTTGATTGTTTGTTTGTTTTGTTTGTTTGTTTGTTTTTGAGACTAGGTCTTGCTATTTTTGCCTGTGGAACCGCAGGCTCTCGTTGCCCAGGGTACCACAGACTCAAGCAATTCCCAGCCACAGCTTCCCAGGTAGCTGGGATGACAGGCGCGCGCCACCACGCCCAGCTGTATTTTTTGGAACTAGGTCTCGCTATGGGCCCCAGGAGGGACTCGAACCGTGATCCCTAGCCCCGGCCGCTTCATAGGCTGAAGCTTACAAGCACAAGCCACTGTGCCCGGCCTCAAATTGGTCTTTGTTGATTGCTGAGTAATAGTCCATCAGGTGCCAAAGCATTTTTTGAATGAAAACATGCAGCCTCCCAATGGAGTTCTTCGGAAATGAGAATGGCCCAGGTCATTCTCATCCACCCCAGGTGAAGAAAGAAAGCGCAGAAGGGTCCCTGGAGATGGAGTCCCCCATCACTGACAGGGAAGCTAAGACCTGAAGAGGTGAGTCCTTTGCCTGAGGCCGGAAAGCAGGGCCAGGACTCCAGCCAGTTTTGTCCCTCCCGGGGCACCGGCGCTGGGTGTCCCCCTGGGTGCCTTTGTCTCTTGCTTTAAAATCGTTAATGTTACTAAGAGCTGGGTAAAGTCGGAATTAACATACAGGCCTGACAGGGCTTGCTACCTCAGGAGTTCTCTTGGTGGGAAACAAGGGTATATAAAGAGTTTTAAAACAAAGAAAGAGATTCGATGCGATTCAGATTCAGATTGAGGTTTGGTGTCTGCCATTTTGTGGGGTGAAAATGTGAGCCAGGTGAGCTTAGCCATGTGGCCAAGGCCTGGGGCCTGCAGCCTTTGGCAGGCCCAGGCTAGCAGCACGTGTGTTAAAGGTAGTTAAGGAGTTTGCAGATTTAAACTCCGTGTTGGAGTTTGTTTTTGCTGAGTTTGACTTGCATCTGGACGAGGCTGTGCAAAAGTTAGGCCTGAAAAGGAAGCGAACTTTGCTGGGTCCAGTACCATGAAGTGTCTTCTACTACCTGGAGGAGGACGACAAGGAAAAGACGGCATGGAGGAGCTGGAGCACGCCAAAGGAGCATGCCAAAGGAAGATGTCTTCGAGCATCTGGAGATAAACTCTGACTGACTGGACATTGGTGAGATGATGAGGATTGAGAGACTGAGGATTTTTAGGCAGTCTGGGAAAGGACTTTGAACAATGTTAAAAAAGGTTTTGGACAATGTTAAAGTCATTGGAGTTTTACTTACATGTTTCTTTTGTAGTAATTAGGAAATTACTTTGTTAAAAATAAATTAGTCTGCACTCTGAGAGTCTTGCTTCAACTGGGGATTTTGGTGAGAAGGATGGTAAAAAAAAAAATAAATAACCCACAAGAGTTTAAAAGAAAATAAATTGAGGCAAACTAGTTCAAAGACTCAAGGAAGACCAGGCACAGTGGCGCATGCCTGTAAGCGGCAGCCTAGGAAGCTGCAGCTGGGGCCAGGGGTCGCAGTTTGAGTCCCGCCAGGGGCACATAGCACCCCAAAAAATAGCTGGGCATGGTGGCACACGCCTGTAATCCCAGCTACCTGAAAAGCTGAGGCTGGGGATTTCTTGAGTCCATGGTACCCCAGGCAACATGAGCCTGTGGTTCCACCGGCAAAAATAGTGAGACCTGGTCTCAAAAAAAAAAAAAAAAAAAAAAAAAAAAAAGACACTTTTCACCGCTATTTTTAAAATCACATCAGCTGAAAAACATCATGAACACAAGACAAATGTCCGCTTCACTGCACTTCCAGGTTGTGCACACTTCATGTAAACAGCTCCTCTTGATCAAAGAGCGGTCCCCTCCCCCAGGAACAGGGCCTTGCACCCTTGACCTGGGTTGCGGGAAATGGCGCCTCAGCCTGAAGACTCTTGGGTACCTACTCCCCACAAGGAGGAATCAGTGGGAGAGCTCAGAAGGGAGTGGACAGGCCCCCTTTTGTCCTCCCCCTGCCAGGGAGCAATTTTGCAATCCTGACCCCTCCCTTTCCCCTGCCCAGCTCAGGTTCGTCCCCTTTCGGGAATAGGATGTGGGCAGGGACTTCCCTGCGGTTGATGCCCCTGCCCCCAGCCCAGATATAAGGCCCTGTCTCCAGACCAAGGTGACAGAAAATGGAGAGAGAGACCACCATGTCCTCTTGGGACCCAGAGCCAACCCAGAGGTAGGTCCCGTCCCCATCCAGTCCGGGCAGGCCTGGAACTGGTTCCTGCAGAAACATATGCCATTCTGTCTGGCCCTCTGAGGTCGCAGGAGCCAGAATAGGTCTGCAGCTAGAGCAGACTGACGCTGAGGCTCCGACCGTGGAGAGACACGCCATGCACACTCCCACTCAGGAAACCCCAGGCAGGCCATGGGTCAGGGAGGAAGTAAGAAGTTCCTACCCCTGCTAGAGCGGCCAGAGGAGCTGAAACCCCAGCTTCCCCAGGGTCATAGTGCCAACTGCAAACCACCCTCTCCCAAGGTCAAATGTCCACTCCCAGACCTGGAGCAGAAGGTACTTGAGTCCTGCTCACACCCAGAGCCCTGCTTTGCATCTGAGCATGATGGAGCAAATACTTTGGAGCAAGCAGGATGCAGCTAGGTAACCTGACCTTGTTTGGTCAGGGTTGGCTAGAAAGAGCAGGACCCCAGAGGGAGAAACTCACGGCCCTGCTTGGGAAAGTCAGAGAAAACTTCACAGAAAAGGGAGCTTTGGGGTTGGGGCTTTGCAGAATGAATAGGAGTTCGCCGCCTCTGCCTTCAAAACACAGAGGCAGAGACCCGTAAATAAGTGAGGTCAAAAGAAATTAGCAAGGTGGATTGCAAATAATTAGCAGCCCGTTGGCGCTAGATGGTGATGAGGAAGGGTAGCGTTTAGGAATCAGACCAAGAAACTCAGATTTCATAGAATTCTCCCAGAACAGGGGCTACTGCCAGCAACTTGGGGTAGGTGAGAGCAGAGGCCAAGAGAGGAGAAGGTGACCGCGGGAGTCCGGGTGAGCGACGGGGTGCCTGGTCCCAGGGGCAGGAGAGGCGCTGGGAAGGAGTATGCAGCTCGGGGTGTATCTTCCCCCAGCGGGAGAGATCGTCCTCTCGGCTTATTCATACCTTGTGTCTTTGCCTGCAGTCCAGGCGGCCTGGAACCCCATATCTCTAGGACTCTGTTCCTGCTGCTGCTCTTTGTGGCCTCAAGCCCCAACGCTGACGGCTGCCTGGTGTCCCCATCGGGTAACGGCAGCTCCGTCTCCTGCCACCCACCTGCCAAGCTGCCTGTTTACTTGCCCGCCGACACCGTCTACCTGGCCGTGGAGTTCTTCAATCTGACCTGGCTGCCAGCCGGCGCCCTGCAGGGCACCCCCGACCTCCGGGAGCTGCACCTCTCCAGCAACCGGCTGGCAAACCTCTCCGCTGAGTTCCTGCAGCCCGTGCCTCAGCTGAGGGTGCTGGACCTAACGCGCAACGCCCTGACCCGGCTGCCCGCCGGCCTCTTCCAGCTCTCCGCCGCCCTCCGCACCCTGGTGCTGAAGGAAAACCGGCTGGAAGCGCTGGAGACCGCGTGGCTGCGGGGCCTGAGCGCCCTGGAGCACCTGGACGTGTCAGGGAACCACCTCCGGACGCTGCCTCCCGGGCTGCTGGCCAACCTCACCGCCCTGCGCACCTTGGACCTGGCCGGGAACCAGCTGGAGACGCTGCCCCCTGGCGTCCTGGAGGGCCCCCTGCAGCTGGAGCGGCTGCACCTGGAGGGCAACCGGCTGCGGGCGCTGGGGGCGGACCTCCTGGCCGCCCAGGCCGGCCTGCGCCACCTCTTCCTGGGCGACAACCAGCTGAGCTCGGTGGCTGCCGGCGCCTTCCAAGGCCTGCGGCAGCTGGACATGCTGGACCTGTCCAACAACTCGCTGTCCAGCGTGCCGCGGGGACTCTGGGCGCCCCTGGGGCGGCCTGCCCGCGACATGGTGGATGGCTTCGACATCTCTGGTAACCCCTGGGTCTGCGACCAGAGGCTGGAGGAGCTCTACGCCTGGCTCGTGGCCAACCGAGACAGGATGTTCTTCCGGAACAACACGCTCTGCGCGGGGCCCGAGGCCTGGAAGGGGCAGACGCTGCTGGCAGCAGCGGGGTCCCACTGAGGCCTGGGCTGGGGTGGAGGCGGGGGGGCGGGGGGGCGGGGGGGGGGTGCACGGCACCCCACTAAGCCGATATCGCACTTTCCAAGGGTAAGACTCGGGTCAAGCCTTCATGGCCTTGTTTCCTGCAATGTACCTCGGACCCTCTGGCTCGGCCTCCTCCCCCTCCAAGTCCTCCATGCCCCCTTCCAGAAGTTTCCCGGCCTCTTTCTCTCTGCATCTTCCCCAGGCTCAGTCCTGGCCCCACAGGGCTTGTCTCTGGCTGTTTCTTCCCAGTTTGGAGGTGCAGGGTCTGGGGCTGAACTGTCTTGTCCCCAACTTGGTCGGGTGTGGAGTCGGACCTCAGGGCAGAAGGGGGCGACTTGCATTCATTCTCTTGGACCTCAGCCCCCCACCCCCAGCCGGCCTCCTGGGTCTCCTGGATGAGGCAGGATGAAAGAGGAGCCAAGAGGGCCGGGGCCACGACATGAACTCCCCCAGGGATGTCCGCAGCTGCTCCCCGCCCCCCCCACCCCCCTGCCCATGCGGGACTTAACTGGAAATAAAACCTTGACCATTGCCCGAGGTGTCATTTTACCGGTGGACGCCTGCCAGAGCTGTGTCCCCGGGAAGGTTGAAACTGAACCAGATTGCCTCAGGTCTTCAACAGTTTGTCCTGTTGCTCCATGGCCAGGGCAGAGGCAGGGCCGGCGTGGGCAGGGACGGGGCTGCAGACAGCAAGCTGTGTTCTCACAGTGCGGAGCCTGGGTCCCCCACGACCCCGTGCTGGGTGTGGGGAGAAGGGAGAGTCAGACTGGGGGGGAGAGTGTCTCCGTCACTCAGAAGAAGGGTCGCATCCACACTGGCACAGTCGTGAGAGTCAGAGGTCTGCCGTCAGGGGGAGCAGGGCTTGAAGTGGACCCAGAGTCACCCCGAGCACGCGGTTCAGCAGCTAAGTCTCAGCTCACTCCTCTGTGGGAAAGGCTGGCACTGGTCCGGCCCGGCTTTAGTTCGGTGGTAGACCTTTAAACTTCTTTTTTTGTTTTTTTTTTTTTTGAGACTAGGTCTCGCTAGTTTTGCCCGTGGAACCGCAGGCTCTCATTGCCTGGGGTACCACAGACTCAAGCCATCCCCAGCCTCAGCTTCCCAGGTGGCTGGGATTACAGGCACGCACCACCACGCCCAGCTATTCGGTGGTAGACCTTTTTAGGCAAAAAGGCCTTGGGGATTTGTCCAAGGTCATTCAGCCACGCAATGGGGACTGGGATTGCAGAGAGAGTGACAGGTGGCAGAACTTGGTGGATGGAATGCAAACCTTGGGCAGCTAGGGTCCACAGGTTGCCATGGCAACTTCAGAGCGCTTAAGGAGCCCTGGGAAGGGTGAGGGGAGGCTGGGGCCCGCCCCCTAGTGACCTCTTCCCATTGGTCAGTCTCCAGAGGCCACGCCTCCAGAGGCTCTATAAGGTGGCAGAGAGCAGGGGGCGGAGTCTGGAGACGGAGGCTGGGGTCCACAGTTGCACGAGGGGCCTCAGGCTGTCGGCGCCTGGGTGAGTGCTGGTCCCTCAGGTCGGGGTTCCCGAATTCCACGGGTTGGAAGAGGGTCCAGCAGCGTGTGGAAGGGGGAGAGATGACAGACGGGAGCAGGTGACTGAGACCCTTGGCCCAGTTGGCAGAGGCTCAGGACCCAGTTGGGTGAGAACCAGGGCTCTAAGAGTGCAGCTTGGTTCAGGGCGGAACTGCAGGCTGGGGGCTGAAGCCTGAGCTTAAACTCCCAACTCTTTAGCTGAGTGACCTTGGCCCAGAATAGACCTGTGGTTGCCTCAGTTTCCCTGGCAAGGATACCGTGGTGGATTTGTTGGGACTCCACAGCTGCCATCTCCACCCCTCCAGAGGGCTGCTTGTGCAGTTCGGCCAGGGCAGGGGCAGCAGGCCGCCTCCACTCTGCAGAGGAGCAAACAGCCCAGAGAGGCGAAGGTACTTGCCCAAAGCCACACAGCAAGGAAGGCCAAGATGCAAACTGAGGTCTTTCTCTCACCAGAGCCCAGGTTTTGAGTCACTTCAGTGCCCCCACCCTGCCACCGGCTCTTAGTGTGCACCTACTGTGTACAGAGCCCTGGCATGGACTGTGTGGCCCTCCAGGCATTCTGAGGTAAGTGCTGTTTGGCTGAGGTGCTAAGAGGCACTGAGACTTGCCCAGATCACAAGGCCCAGCCAGACAGAACCCGAGGCCTGGGAGCGAGCTGGGAAGGCTGGTCCCCCCTCACTCTCCTGCCCCACAGGGTGAGCCTGTTTGCAGCCAGCATGTCAGACGACGAGGAGGACACTCAGGTCCCCAGACCCAGCTTGTGGGAGCCAGACCAGCAGGTAAGGGGCTGCTCTTTCCAAGGGGCAGGGGCAAGGAGAAGGGGTGGGCACAGCCCCTCGGGGAGGTGGGGCACCTCCTCCTGCCTCTACCCTCGGCACCTTTCACCGGCTCGACGCCTTGGCTCCGTGGATCCCCTCAGCCCCTGCGCCCGCTTGGCAGATGGGGAGAGCAGGGAGCCCAGTTAGTGAGCCGTCCCCAGCTGAGGGTGCCCGCGGCACGCTCCCTGCCCCTCGCTCAGCCTCTCCCACTGGCCCAGGAAGGGGAAGTGGGCCCAGGCTTGGATGAGCCCAGGGAGCCCCGTGACGCCCCCCTTCCTGCAGAGCGTGGTGCAGCGGGTGGCAGCCCTGCCCCTGGTCAAGACGGCGTGCACCGCCGTCTCGGATGCGTACAGCGCCGCCAAGGACAAGCACGCGCTGCTGGGCTCCGCCTGCCGCCTGGCGGAGCACTGCGTGTGCGGCCTAACCACCCGCGCCCTGGACCACGCCCAGCCGCTGCTCAGCCACCTCCAGCCCCAGCGTGAGTGGCCCCGCGTCTGTCCCTGGGACCCGCCCTGTGGCCCTCCCTGGGGCCTGAGTTGGGGGGGTCCCCTGACTCCCCTGTACTGTGCACCTGTACTCCATCTGCCTGCCTGTACCCCACCCACCCTGCTCTGGCCTCTGTGCTTCTCCTTCTTCTCCCGGGTCCCGTCTCCCCTCTATCTCTGGGGTGCGACCCTCTGGCCCCAGTCCTTAGGTGCTCACTCAGGGCCGCTCCTTTGCCCCTCCCCCATCTTTCTTGCCAGCCTCTGCCCTTGATCCACTGGCCTGTGCGCTCTCCCTCCCCTCATCCCTGCCTCACCTGCCCTGAACCTCCCACCTCCCAGCACCCCCTGTCCCTCTTGGGCATCCCTCCTGGGGGGAGGGGCAGAAAGACCCTTGGCCTTGATTGAGGAAGGGGTCTCCGAGGGCGCCAACCTAGGGGTCTCCCTGCCTGCCTGCCTGGCTGGTGACCTTGAGTGCTAGCTGGGCATCTGAGCTGGTGTAGGTGAGGAGGGGCCTAGGTGGCAGCAGGGCAGAGTGAGGAGGGCAGAAGAGGCAGAGGCCAGCCACAGTGTTGGGGCCCCCTGTGTGGCCTGGGCCTCCCTCTATCTCTCCCCCTTCCTCCCTCTTTCTCCCTATCCCTGTCTTTTCCCCTTCCTTCCTGCTTCTGCTTCCTTCCCTCCCTCCCTCCCTCCCTGTCTCTCTCAGTGGCCACAGTGAATGACCTCGCCTGTAGAGGCCTGGACAAACTGGAGAAGACACTCCCCATTCTCCAGCAACCTTCTGAAATGGTACCGCCCAACCTGCAGGGGGCGGGGACCCGAGGGAGGTGTGCAGGGGCTGCCGGGCTTTTGTAGGCTTGGGAAACACCGTCAGATGAAAACAACCGGCACCCACGTTAACTGAGCACTTACTATGTGCCAGCAGGTGCTGGGACGACTTGCAACAACCTGGGAGGGAAAGGCCCGGAACCAAGAGGGGTCAGGGGTCCCTGACACCCAGCCAGGCAGCTGGGGGAGGCCAAGGGGGTGGAGGGGAGACGGACAGCGCCTGGAATGGAGCCCCTCCATGCAGGTGGTGACCTCCGCCAAGGACGCGGTGGCCAGCAGTGTGACGGGTGTGGCAGGCCTGGCCCGGCAGGGCCGCCGCTGGAGCGTGGAGCTGAAGCGCTCCATGAGTCATGCTGTGGATGTGGTGCTGGGCAAGTCGGAGGAGCTGGTCGACCACTTCCTGCCTATGACCGAGGATGAACTCGGTGAGGCCGGCTCCCCCCCTCCCCGCCCAGTCCTCCTGCCTGGTCACTGTGCCCTGTCAGAGAGGCCCAGCCCCCCATCCAGGCTGCACACAGTCAGCAGGAAGCCCAGAGTCCAGCCCAAGCCTGGCCTCCCTGTCTTCTTCCAAAGCCCCTCCCAACCCACATCCTGCTAGAAATCAGACCCTCAGGCCCTAAAGCACATGGGGCTGATGACTGGAGGGTTGGCCTCTCGACCTCGTGACCCCCAAGCTGTGCCCTTTGGTCTCTGTGGTGCCTTCGATGCATTTCAGGTCATCTCATGCGTTGACCAACCACCCTTAGACCCCCTGCCCCGGTTGCCAGCTTGTCTTGGTATCTGTGTTTTCTTTTTTTTTTCTTTTGAGACTGCGTCTCGCTATGTTGCCCGGGAAACCACAGACTCACCTTGCCTGGGGTACCCTAGACTCAAGCGATCCCCAGCCTCAGCCTCCCAGGTAGTTGGGATTACAGGCGTGTGCCACCACGCACAGCTGTTTTTTGAGACTAGGTCTCACTATGTTGCCTGGGGAGGGTCTCGAACCTGCTGACTGAAGTGATTCCTAGTCTTGGCCTCCCTTCTCAGGTTGGGATTAAAGGCACACGCCACCACGCCCAGCTGCCGGCTTGTCTTGGGGAACCAGCTGAGCAGCACGGCCCGGGCAGAGGGTCCCGGGTCTTGTCTGCTCCGCTCCTTCTCCCTGGCCCCGGGCCCACAGCTGTCACAGCCGCTCACAGCCACAGTCATGGCTACTGACAGACCATTTGCCCAAGCGGGGCCAGCGGGCTCCGCCTGCCTGGGCGAGCAGCAGGCCAGACCCTCCAGGTCTTGTCGTTACCCCCATATTGTCGCACACGACACTCGCCTGATGACGCATCTCAGACTGCGGCTCCACCCTGAGCCTGACCTCCTGCACGGAGGTCACGGACAAGACTGACGCACCTCGTTAGACTAACACCGTCCAGTCCGTCCAGTCTGGCTGAGGCCAGCCGAGTGCTTGGACCCTGGGCCTGGGCCTCTCGCAGGCACGTGGCCTTCAGCTCCTTTGCCTCAGGCGTTTCCATCCATAAAATGGGGCTGATAACCTCGAAGATGCCGAGGAAAGTGAAACGTGTCACCATTAGTGAGGAAAACTGAACGTGGGAGCCCTGGGGCTGGTCACCCCGGGGCATCCGTGGCCACACCCGCCGACGTGGCTGGTCACCCCGGGGCGTCCGTGGCCACACCCGCCGACGTGGCTGGTCACCCCGGGGCGTCCGTGGCCACACCCGCTGACGTGCCCTCCTGTCGCCTCCCAGCGGCGCTGGCGGCTGAGGCCCAGAGCCCGGAGGTGGGCTCGGTGGACGAGCAGCGGCAGCAGCAGGGCTACTTCGTGCGCCTGGGCTCCCTGTCGGCGCGGCTCCGCCATCGGGCCTACGAGCACTCGCTGGGGAAACTGAGGCAAAGGAAACATCACGCCCAGGACACCATGGCCCGGCTGCAGGAGGCCCTGGAGCTGGTGAGCGCCCGCTGCCCGCCCGGACACTGGACACCCTGGCCTGCAGGCTGGGCCTGGGCAGGGGAAGCAGGGCTGGCCTGGCGCCCTGAGGGGTCGGGGCTGGGCAAAGCTCAGCCAGAGGCTGCAGGAAGAGCTTGCCTCGTGGCGGGAAGTGGGAGCTGGGGTTGGAAGCGACAAGGTACGACTTCTCCTGCTCTCCTGCCTGCTGTCCCCACATCTCCGCCCCCTGGGGCCCAGCCCACCCCCCCCAAAGTCCATCTGTCCCTGCTCCAATGAACACAACAGCTTCTGCTCACCAGTGTGATGGGCTCAGAGCCCCTCCCCCCCAGCAACTCCTCCCACACTCCCAGCCCCATCACCGAGCTCCACCCTTCTCGGGGCTCAGGCCAGACTTGGGAATGCCCTCCACTGCCCTCTTCTCCCCACCGGACACACAGTCACCCCCCTCCGCTCTGCCTCAAAGTCTATCCTAAATCTGCCCGCGTCTCTCCCACTGGGGCTCAGCCTGCTCCCAGCTCCTGGCTCCCACGCTCGCAGCCCGGGGCAGTTCTCGCAATGGCCACCAGAGGGCGCCACGAGCGCCCGCGGCCCGCCCAGCCCCGCCCGCGCCTGCAGCCCTGGGGGCTCCCGCGCCTCTCAAGGGAAAAGCCGGCCCTCCCCATCCCCACGCGGCCCTGCGGCCCTGAGCCCCTTCCAGCCGCTCTGCCCTCGCCGCCCTCTCCCGCTCCGTCTTCTCCAGCTGCACAGGCGTCGTGCTGGTCTCCCAGACGCGGGGCACCGTCCTGCCCCCAGCTTGTGCATGGCGTGCGGCCTGCGCCTGCTGTTCCTCCTCCGCGCAGCTCGCTACCAGGTCGCGTGGCCTCGGTGTCACGGGTCACCGCGTGTGCCCCTCGTCATGCCTCATCGTGAGGGCCCAGACCTTTCCTGCTGGGCGCCTGCGCCTCCCGCGAGGCTGCCTCCAGGGCCCAGCACAGCCCCCGCCCCGGCCCTCTCAGCCGGTGCCGCTCAGGGGTCAGCCGCGTTCCCGGCACACACCGCGGCGCGCAGTGGCTGCTCTGTCGAAGCTGCGCTGCTGACCAGTTGCTGACCATCTCCCCGTTCGGTGCCTCCTGCGGGTTTGCACGCTCACTGCTGTGCAGCCGCCCTGCCCAGCACGTCCTCACCTTCCCCAGCCCGACTGACAGCGACCCCCCCCTCCCCCCGGCCCTGGCGCCCGCCTGCCACCTCCTGCCTCTCTGGACGGGGCTCTCCGTGGACTCCCCGGTGAGCAGACCCCTGGGGGTTTGTCCTGCGCCGCTTCCGGCTTGGCTCACTGAGCGTCGTGGCCTCCCGGGTGTAGCCTGTGTCGGGAGGTCTTCCCGTCCAGGGTATGGCTGGCTCACCGTTCTGGGCGCTGGCCGTATGGTGGCCACTCACAGTCCAGAGCCATGCAGAGGACGGAGCTCATGCTGTGGGTCCCAACCAGGGCTCTGCTCAGCTAGGAGGGCAGGAAGGAAGGCTTCCCGGAGGGGGTGGCGTCTACGCTGCGCCTTGACTTGGCGTGAAGCAGCGGGGCAGAGTGTTGAGAATCGCTTACATGGCCGAGGGGTCAGCAGGGGCAGAGGCCTGGCTGTGAGTCAGCGCTTCCGGGAGCCGGGGGTCTCAGGTCAGGGCGGGCAGAGGAGAGACAGGCGCGGCTGACCGGGCAGCAGCAGAGGGCTTGGAAGCTCGCACACAGGTGGCGCTCACTACGTGCTCGTTGAGGCCAGGTCCAGCTGGGGCCAGTCCCAGCCCCACTTGTTCCCCAAACTCCCAGCCCTGATAACCATTGCCTCCCCCCCCAGATCGACCTCCTGCAGTGCGGGGAGACCCCAGCTGCCCCGGCCCACCCCGGGAAGGTGCATGAGCTGTGGCAAGTCTGGAGTCAGCGCCCCCCGAAGAATGGCCGGAACCGCAGACAGGTACGGGAGGGTGTCAGGTGCAGAGGAGGGGGGAGGCCTTGGGTTAGCCCAGGGGGCCCAGAGGCCGGGCTCGTGCGGGCTCTTCTCGTGGGCTGAGGCCAGCTCGTCGGAGTGTCCTTGGGGGACGCTGGAGCAGGTCAGAGCGCCCACAGCGGCACTGACAGAAGCTGAAGCGAGAGAGTCCCTGGGGTGTCCATGGGGAAACTAAGGCAGGACAACGGTACAGCTGGCTGCCTTGGGGAAACTGAGGCGTGTCACTTGAAGGCCTAAAGCCGGTCCACTGGGGAAACCAAGGCAGGGACAGCTCCACCGAGTGTCCATAGGGAAGCCGAGGCCGGTCAATGGTCCTGCTGAGTGTCCACAGGGGAAACTGAGGCAGCTGGTATTTCTTTTTTTCTTTTTCTTTTATTTTTCGAGACCAGATCTCGCTGTGTTGCCCCGGGTAAGTCCCAATCCCACGGACTCAAGCGATCCCCAGCCTCAGCCTCCCAAGTAGCTGGGATTACAGGTGCACACCACCACACCCGGCTATTTTTTGAGACTAGGTCTGGCTGTGTTGCCTGGGGTAGTCTTAAACCTGTGGACTCAAGCGATTCCGAGCCTCAGCCTCCCAGATAGCTAGGATTACAGGCTCACGCCACCACGCTCCGCTATTTTTTTGAGACTGGGTCTTGTTATGTTGCCTGGGGTAGTCTTGAACCCATGAACTCAAGCGATTCCTAGCCTTGGCCTCCCTCCCTAGGCTGGGATTAAAGACACAAGCCACCGTGACTGGCCTAGCAGCTGATGTTTCTTTTTTTTTTTTTAAACAGTGAACATATCCCAGGTTTATTATAACAATGGTTACATCAAATTTTCCCTTTATTTTATTTTTAAAAATTTATTTATATATATTTCACATCATTGTAATCCCAGGGATTCACTCTCCCCCACCCTCCCCACCATTTTCCCCTTACCCCCCTGCCCAAAGTTGTGTGCTTCAGTTTGGTGCTTAGCTTGTTTTGACTTTTCCTCATGGCTTTTGTTGATTTTTTTCCCTATATCCCATATAGTAGTGAAACCATTTGGTTCCTGTCTTTTTCTTTCTGACTTGTTTCTGCTAATATGATTTCTTCTAAGTACATCCATGTTGTCATAAAATCATCAAATTTGTCATTTTTAACTGATGCATAATATTCCATTGTGTATATGTACCACATCTTTTTCATCCAGTCATCTGTTTGGGGCATTTAGGTTGCTTCCAAGTCCTTGCAATTATAACTAGTGCTGCAGTAAACATCCGAGCACAGGTGTCCCTTTGTACCCACATTGAGGTCTCCTTTAGGTCGATTCCCAAGAGAGCGAGTGCTGGGTCAAATGGTAGTTCCATTTTCATTAACTTGAGGGTCCTCCACACAGCTTTCCAGAGAGGCCGGGCCAGTTTCCATTCCCACCAGCAGTGTAGGAGTGTTCCTTTCTCTCCACATCCTCGCCAGCACTTCTTGTGGCCTGTTCTTTGGGTGTGGGAGCTGACGTTTCTGTTGTGTATCTCTTGTGGGACCTGAGGCGGGATGGTGGTCCGGCTGGGTGCCGTGGGGAAACTGAGTCAGGGTGATGGTCTGGTCCCTGCAGGCGGAGCTGGAGACCCTGGTGTTGTCCCGCAGCCTGATGCGGGAGCTGCAGAGCGCCGTGGACGTGCTGGAGGCCAGCGTGCGGGGCTTGCCCCCCAGCGCCCAGGAGAAGGTGGCCGAGGTGCGGCGCCACGTGGACGCCCTGCAGGTCGCCTTTGCTGATGCCCGCTGCTTCGGAGACGTGCCCGCTGCCGCTCTGGCGGAAGGCCGGGGCAGCATGGCCCGGGCCCATGCCTGTGTGGACGAGCTGCTGGAGCTGGTCGTGCAGGCCATGCCTCTGCCCTGGCTTGTCGGGCCCTTCTCGCCTGTCCTTGTGGAGCGGCCTGCGACACCCCCAAACCTGGCAGCCTGGGTGGATGAGGTGATCGGAGGCCCGGACCCCCGCTGGGCACATCTGGACTGGCCAGCCCAGCAGAGAGCCTGGCAGGCCCAGCATGGGGAAGCCGGGCTAGGCCTTCCTGGGGACATTCCTGAGGAGGAGCCTGAACCCCCCCGCCCCAAGCACACCCTGATGCCAGAGCTGGACTTCTGACCGCAAGGGGCCATGGCACAGCTGCTCTGCACCCCAAGATCTCTGAGCCCCCTGGTGGCCGTGCATAAGCATTAGTAGCTCAGGCCCTGGACTGGGAATCTGGGAACTTCATCTGAGACTCACCCCATCTTTCCCTTGGCCATTCGGGGGCCTGAACCCAAACCAGAGCTGACTAGTCCAGACCTGGATTCATCTGTCTGGGGTCCTGTCCCCCCACCCCAAAACACTGGTCAGAACTGCCCCCAAACACACACATATTTCCCTTTGGTTTCTGAAAACGGAGTGTCCACCACCTCTTGGGCTTGTACACCTGGACCAAGGGGCCCCCGAGACACTTGGCTACACCGGTGGGGCAGCCAGACCCACTTGCTTTGCCATCTGGAGTTTTCTCCGAAATAAAGGTGCTTTGTATTGTCCAAGGGGCCTCTGTCCCAGCTGGGATGGGCTCAGTTGTGTGTGATTGCACAGAGGGGAAGCTGTTCACACTTTAGTATAAATGAATTTCTTAGAACTTGCAGGGAGCAGCATCAGAAGAAGGAAGAAGTGGCCGGGCACGGTGGTTCGTGCTTGTAAGCTTCAGCCTATGAAGCGGCCGGGGCTAGGGATCGCGGTTCGAGTC
>PVHY01025652.1:0-18148 GCA_004024945.1 Uropsilus gracilis
CCTAGCCCCGGCTGCTTCATAGGCTGAAGCTTACAGGCACGAGCCACCATTTGGCACGTGGATTATTTTTGAGGTCCATTAAGGCCCACAGGCTCAAGAGAAATTCTCCCTCTGCTTCACTCCCTAGAATGAAAATTTGGGGTGTTACCCAAAATGAGGATTTTTAGTAGCTATAATCTTTCTACCAGAGAAACCCATCATCTGTAGGACAAAACACACTGTTCATTACAGAGTATCTGCTCTCCTCAAAGAGTCCTCATCATTTGAGACCCAAGACCCTCTTTCTTCATTTTAGTTTAGAATCTATAACCATGTAGATTGTCCATGCATCTGCAGTAAAATTTGTCCTTCTCCCCCTTCCCCTCACCTGTTTGCTGTTTATTTGACTGCTAGACCAGCCTGGGAAGAACCTAGAACTGTGGGGACAAGTTTCCTCACCATTCCAACAGTAGCAAGAGAATGCAAGCAGGAGAGTGATGAGGCCAAGCGTGGGTGGAGTGCAGTGGGAAGGTTGGGAGCCTAGGAACCCAGGAGACAAACCCTAATTTTGCCACTGATTCACTATGGATCTTTGGGCAACTTATTGGATTTCTCCAAACCACACTTTCTTTATCTGTCAAAGAATGGCAGTCTGCTTTATCAACAGAGTGTTGCAAAAATAAATAGGATGGTGGATGCCAAGCGTCCCCCCCATTCACAAATGGAAGCACTTAGGTTAATCTCTTCCTTCATGCTCAGGGGATTCGAAAACAAATCTCCTGCTCTGGCAGAAGAGTTTAAATACCTTCTTCCATGCCATGCTTTGTATAGATGTTTTCTGAAGAAAGATTTGTTTCTAAAATTTATAAACAAGGACAAAAATAAGAAAAATGCCTTTTTTCCCTTTCCTTTCCTTTTCTTTTTTTCCCCCTTTGCCTTCTCTTTGGCCCTTTGGGTAGGGAGAAAGCAAATCTGACCAGGAGTCACTGGCAGAGAGGGGACCCTGCTCCTTACCCAGAGGGAAGGGAGCTCAGCTCATTCTTGGGTTTCACAGAGTTAACGCTGCAGAAATGGGTCCTGTTGCAAGCCCTCAAAGCAGCCTCTGTGAATGTGGGAAGGGGTGTCTGCTAGGTTTCCACAGTAGGGAAGCTCCTAAGGGTGGGACCTCACACAGGAAGCCAGCCAAGTTGTAGGATCTCCCCCTGCTGAGCTGGGCTATGGCCAAGAGGCCTTTTAGCAAAGGATTACAGACCCAGCTGGGCTCAGTGACTCCCCCCAGCTGGGATACCAGTGTGGCCAGAAGGTCTGAGCTGGCAAGATCTGGAGCACTGTGGGCAGGGGAGGAGATGTTCGAAAGAGGAACCCCCCTCTTGTTAACATGCAATGGAGGGGCACTTGGTTGCCCGCTTAAGAGGCACACGCTCTAAAAGGGGGTCCTGCCATCTACCATATGAAGACAAAGAAGCAGAATCATAACGTGAAAGATCTTTGAGTCAGCGTGCACAGAGAATGAAGAGAGGCGATTCCTAGTAATAGTTTCCCAGTTGAACTTCCAAAATTACCCACATCCTTGCAGGCAAATGCTAAGCCAGAGTTGGCTCAAAACAGGGACACTGAAGCCCCAAATCTTGTCACAAATCAAAGGTAGATACCCTCTGGCAGGGGACAATGAGAAGGAGGCAAAAGAGAACAGACAAGTCCAGGACAGGAGAGATGCAAACAAACTCATCAAGATAATGGCTGGCATTGTCAGCCTCCCCGTGGGCCTCTCACCCACATGTCTCTTCCAAGTTTCTCCATATTCTCTCCTCCATGCATCTGCTTTCAAGTTGCCCCAAGTTCCTAGGTACAAGTCAAAGCCGGAAAAGTGTGAGTCCCTCTTAGAATCTACCTGCTTTCCATGTTTTATAGGTTCATCTGGCCTCTCACCTTGGCCCCAGCTTCCCACTTCATCTGAGGTGATTGCATGTAAGTGGGAGTGGGGAACATTGTATCTCCCTTAACACACTGATATCCTGACATCCCTCCAGTCTGCAGTTTAAATAAAATACCGCCAACACGACCTTTCCACTTCTTGATAGTCTGTGAATTAACAAAGGCAAGAAAAGCAACATGGTCAGACGGTATGTATTTTAAGTAATCTGTGTACATATTTTACAGCTGGGAGCAGGATTTTGAAGGTGCTTCGTATGTTGTTTTATAATTAAACTAGAAAAATCCATCAATGTCTTGTGGATGTGGATATAGATGTTGGTGAAAGAGGTTAAAAGCCAGATTTAACAAAGTTATCACACTGAAACGTTAGAAGCGGTATCCAATCCTTCCTGGAATGAGGCTGGGTATAAAATCAATAGATAAGTGGAAAATTAATTAAAATATTTTCATGAAAATCTAGATCAGTGTCAACTGGATCCAAGACAAGAACTTTGAAAGGGGATTTAGGCAGTGAGAGCCAAGTTGTAGGATCATAGAGCGCTTAGGCATTGATTTCCAGATCTGGAGGTGAGATAAGTAGTAAAGCGCTGGCTGGGTTTTGAATACGTTTGCTCTTGAGCTATAATCTCCAAGGCCCTGTCAGTGGGTGGCCTGAGGCAGGCTGGGGCACCTGGTGAGGTCAAATCCACTCAGAGAAGGGGTACCGAATTTCCTGCTGTTGTCCCCACTAGCAAAGGAGAACTTGAGCACTTGCCCCTGGCCTCCTCTCTTCCTGACTTTTCTCCTTCAGCCTCTTTCCCTTCCTCCCCTTACCCCACATCCTCTTTGAAGTCCAAAGGGGTTTAAGTGGCATTCCATACACCCCTTCCCCCCCCTCTCTGCTGAAGGCTCAGCGAGCAGTCCTGAGTGGGAACTTGAAGCTCTTCTGCCTCTCACCATGGTCACTGCACCCACCTTCCCACCCTTGATTGAATCACCATTTCTTCCTTTAATAAACACTTTCTGCATTCCTAAACATGAGTACTTTTTAAAACTTGGACCTGTCTCCAGCAAAGTCCAACCTGAGATGCCCTTGTGATTTACCCACACAAGTGAGCTCCCTTCCCTGCCCTAATGTGGCATCTTAACATCTCCCCTTCCTGTTGCCTCACTAGCAAATTCGTTTTAGGATTTACAGATGACCTCTTGCATGCCGCCTGCCTGTTTCCTGAAACCACAGGAAGGGAATGGCATTTTTTGAGCAGTTGCTGTATAAAGCAGCCTCTGCAGCTTCCCTGGAAGGCATGGTTGTCCCGTAGGGTAGGATTTCTCATAGTCTAGGACTTCAGGATATTTATTAGAAGAAAAAACAATAATTAAAGTAGAGATGTTCAAAGGGGGTGCAATCTCTCAGCGTCTGGCTCTGGGGTACTCTGCTGAGTTTGCTGGGTGGTTGTGCATGTCATCACCTCGCTACCCACCTTCCCTCAATAGGCTTCCTACAATGAATGAACCCTCTGGGCAGCAGCCCCTGCTACTTAGGCCTCCATGTTTCCCCCACCCAACCTGTAATCATGATCCAGAAAATCATTCACGAGCCACCTCCCCTGACAGGGGCTCTGGCATGTCCTGGCAGGTGTCTGCTGTTTTGGGGTAGGGGAGCAGCCCTATGAGGGCGTTCACTGAACACCTGCAGGCCTCAGAACCCACCCCCACCCCCAGCCCCACCCCTCCACCACTTCCTGCAATCACACTGAATCTCCTCCGTTGCACCCGTTCCAGCTCAGATACCTCACTGGGGAGGGAGAGCAGACAAAAATCCCAGGGGCTGAACATTCCTCCCACAAGGACATTCCCGCCCTCACCCCCTCCCCCATTGTTTCCAGTGAAGCAGAAATTTTAATGCTTTGGGGCAAATTTTCAAAGCTGAGAGTTAACTACCTATTACACACTTAAATCCTGTTATTTGTTAACAGCATTTGAATGAGTAACTTGCTCCCATTGCTTTGAAAATGTATCTTTTAATAGGTGAGCAGGGGCAATCGGAGATGAAAAGTACCTGTGCCTTCTGCAGTGCCAGCAGCTGTTCTGAGCTAGCATTCCAAGGCTGGTGAAAATAACTTTCCTTGGAAGAATGTAGACAGAGAGTGGCTTCAAGAGGAGAGGGGACAAAGAGCATGCCCATGCTGTAGGAAAATCTGGGGACCACTCGAGCTGCCTGCTCAGATTCTGACCTGAAAGGTAAAGGTTCTAGCAGAGAGGACTTGAGATTCTTGTTTTCCCATGAAAACATAGATGTGCTTTGGGAAAGAAGCACTCTTCTCTTGTTCTGGAAGGGGGAAATCTATGGCTTACGTAGCTTAGCTATTTTTTTTTAAACTTGATTTTGGAGTGTTTATAAAACTTAAAACATTTTTGGAAATAATTTTGCACTTAGAAATTTCAAGTATAGTATATACAAACTTTAAACTCTTTATCTGGAAGCATTGATTGTTAACATTTTGCCATATATGTTCACATGTATGTGCACACATATTTGTACATATGTATATACATATACACATATATGTACATATACACATACATATGTCTGTACACTTCTCTATATACACAAGCCTGCATATATAATCTGTGTATATGTGCATACACACATGCAATATGTGCTTTGAACATATTTGTTTCTGAAGTATTTAAGGATACGTTGCATGTATCATGCTTCTTCTCTATGCATGTGTGACCCTTTAATCCATCAGTGTATATTTCCTAAGAATAAGGATGTCATTTTTTTTTTTTTTTTTGAAACTGGGTCTCGCTATTTTTGCCCGTGGAACCGCAGGCTCTTGTTGCCCAGAGTACCACAGACTCAAGCAATCCCCAGCCTCAGCTTCCCAGGTAGCTGGGATTACAGGCGTGCGCCACCACACCCAGCTATTTTTTGGAACTAGGTCTCACTACAGGCCCCAGGCAGGACTCGAACCGCGATCCCTAGCCCTGGACGCTTCATAGGCTGAAGCTTACAGGCACGAGCCACCGCGCCCGGCCTAAGGATGATTTTTTATATAAACACAGCGCAGTTACAAAATTCAAGAGATTTGACATCACTACAATATTATTTTCTAATCTGCATTCCATATTCCAATATTGCCAGTTATATGAATAATGTCTTTATTAGGTGTTTTTTCAATTCAGGGTCCAATATAGAATCATACATTGTATTTGTTTATAGTTGCAACTTCCGAAGAAATCTATATTCAAAATTTCTTATGATATATAATGATAGCCTATGGAGGATGTTATCTGATCTTAAACATATTTTTATTAAAAACATCCTCAAAAGTTAATGATGAAAAGTTTTACAACTTTTTTCAATGACCACATCCATCTTTTCTGTCTTAATAGAGCAGATTGCTCCCACAATAACTTTATCAAGAAAACATTATCCCTGGTACTGTTTTCTCGAAAGCTGGCCAAGAAATGCTTTTTGAGTAAATGAATGAGTGAATGAATGAATGTTCTCTTGCTTGGATGATCGCAGTAGATTTCTGGCTTGTTCCTTGGTTTACATCTTTCCCTCTGTTTTTTTCTGAGTCCACCAACCAGGATGACCCTTTAAAAAAATGTAAGCTAGATGTGGTATATATACACAATGGAGTATTACTCATCAATTAAAAATGACAAATTTGATGAATTTATGGAAACCTGGATGTACCTAGAAGAAATCATTCTAGCAGAAACGAGCCAGATGGAAAGGGACAGAAACCAAATGTTTTCACTAATATATGGTCAACCAAATGAAACTACACAAGGGGAGAGAGGGGACCAGCTGGAGCCGGCGGGGAGGGGAGGTGATGGTGTTGGGTGACCCCCAGGGACTGAAATGATGTAAAAAATATAACAATAAAGCAGATATTGGTAAAAAAAAATAGTAAGCTAGAGTGTCACTCAGTGTCTCAACACCTTTTAAGACCCCAAACCATTCAGATAAGAATCAGCTTCATCAAAATTATGAGGCCCTGTGTGATTTATCCTCCAGCAACTCCATGCCCACCTGCGAAGCTTCCCATCCTGGTATGATTTCTTACTCTCCTCCTCTGCTCTTGTTGCTCCTACTTCATCTGCACCTGTTTCCTATGGTTTCTTTTTCATATACATTGTTTGCTTGTTGGTCCCCCTGGAATGCCCCCTCCCACCACCCTCCCACCACCCATCGCTCTACTTTTTTTCTTATTGCTGTTTGTCTGTGTTTGGCCCTTTGGTCTCTTTCTTTTCTGGAGTAACGTTCCTTTCCTGAGTAAGGTTCGGTTTTCTTGGGAAACGGTACACTGTGCTACTTAGGTTTCCAGTCCTCCTTTTGCGTTCAGCAGCCAATATGGGCTGGTTTGGCATGAATCCTATGAAAGTTAGAAGCATACGCCTGCCTCAGGGCCTTTATGCTTGCTTATAATTCTGCTCTTCTATGTCTATCCTCCTAGCCTGCCCCTTACTTTTCCCAGCCCTTATTCAAATATTAATACACCTCCCCGCCTTCTACCCCTGCTCAGTTCTCTAGGAGCTTCCTGCTTATTTTTAATCCTCCCTGAGGTCTGAGTGGACTTTGGTGACTGCACAGCTTTTCTTAGCCCACCGATAGCTGACAGGCAGTTGGGGGTCCGAGTTCTGACTTCTTTCTTTACATTTAATAAGTAAACAAGGCAATACTTTTGGAATACATCTCTCCATTGTATTTTAGTTATTTGTCAGATGCAGCCAGTGTCAACACAAACAACTTTCTGTTACCTAAACACTTTCCCTTGACCAGGCATTTGGCAAAGAACAGCCAACAGCCCAGCTCACTGCCTGTTTTTTGTAGCTAAAGTCGCACTGGAACATAGTCAAGCTCATTTATTTGCATATTATCTACAGCTGTTTTCACACTACAGTGGTAGAGTCGGGCATTTACAAAAGAAACCATATGGATCATAAAACTGAAATGTTCACCATCTGACTCTTTACAGAAGAGTTTGCTGACCCCTGGCTTCCATGCATCAATTCAGTTAGCTTGTGGTCTGCTTTCCAAGTCAGGGCAGGTCCAGCATTACCCAACTCTTTGCCACTGCATATCCTAGATTGCCACCTTTCCAGCCTGATTGCTATGCTAATGCCACAAGCTTAGATTTCTCTGTTATGGCAATATTCCACTCCTCGTGCTGGTCAGGATAATTGACACCGGTAGCACAATCAAGGAGTTTGCAAAGTCTGAGTCAGGAGGGTCAGCATTCTTCATCTTGTAGTGCTGTACCACCTGGAAGATGTGACCTCCAGACTCACTCATCAGGTTAAGAGAGAGGTTGAGGGAAAATGCTATTCTCAACAGCCTTCCCTTTCTTTGGCCAGACTAGTTAAATACCCCCAGCTACATCTAAGGCAGGACTCAGATCTTTGGAGACCCATTGAGTGTTTGGTGAATGCTAATCAGTCTTTATGAAGTTGACCCTTTACCTGCTAGCAAGATCTAAACTCATCTTCCTAAGAGCCCTTGGAATGGGAGTGCACAGCCTATCCCAGAGGGCCGGGAAGGCTTTCCTCACATCCAGCACAAGTAAGGGCTTTCTTTTATCTTGGAACCTCCTGACACATGGAAGAAATATTCTGATGAAAGGAAGAGTATGTGTGAAGGAAGGGGGCGGGGGCAGATATGGAGAAAGGGCTTGTGAGAACCAAAGAGGGACTTGAAGTCAAAAACAGGGGCAGACAAAGTGACTAAAGGTCTTTAGAAGTCTGTGAACTGTGTGCTTTTCAGAGCCCAGGCACTATTTAAATCCAAGCTATCATTATGACTACAAAGCTATTTACTTATTTCAGTGTTATTATTTAATGTAGTGAATCAAGCATTTTATGACTTGAAGTCACTTCAAAAATAAGCTTTGGTTTCCCCAAGTCATTGAAGAAGTTCAGAGTTCACCTCTGCTTAGCAGATCAAGGTAGCAAATAGCATTTGCTATGAAAAGGAAATGTTTAGAGAGCTTTGGGGCTGGGTCTGGAGCCCTGAAGACAAGAATTTGGGCACTGTGCCCAACTCTTTATGTTGACCCTGTTCATGACCTTAACGAAGTCCCATAACCTTCTTAGAACCTCAGTTTCTCCCCTATCGCTTGCCTCCTTGGGCAAGTTAGATGATTAATAATGACATAGTCTTAGCAAAGTTTCTTTGAGGTCTTTGGATGAAAGACAACCTATAAACCTAGCTAAGGATTTACTGTCTTATTAAAGGAATAGCAGCATATAGTATGCTACTAATAAATGTGGACAAAAGTAAACATTCTCTATTCATCCTGGCAAAGACATGCTATTCATCTATTGCAAGTATGATGAGAGAGGGTGTGTTCCAGGGTCATAAAACTTTCTATTAATATTGCCCAGAAACATATTTGGTTCTCTATCTATAGTGTCACCTCGAGTTATAACTAATGGAACCATCTAGACCTATAATTATATAATAATTAATAAGGAACAAAACAGGCACAAGGAGCTTTGCTCCTTGATTTGGGTCTGAAAATTTTTTTAAAAACTAGGACTTTTATCCAAAAAGTTAAAACCAGAATTTTTTTTTCAATGAAAGGTTGGGAGAAGGAAACAGAGCATTATGTAAGGCTTGCTTTCGCAGAGCATTCTGGCAAATTAGACAAGAAGGCCTACGTTGGCTATAAAGAGATTCCAGAGTTACCATAATTTCTAATATCCAGATTTATAATGGATTCGTTCAGCCAACAGAAGCTTGAACAAACCTATGTCTATGTTATCATAATGGAATTGTAAGTTATTTCTCTGGTTATCTAGAAATAGTATAGTAGAAGAATGAGTCCAAGATAGTGTGCAATCTTGAAAAAAACTATTCTTGGGGGACTCAGATATTTTATCTGGAAAATGAAGACATGGAACTAATAATTAAACTACCATTTACTGAGCTAAATACCAGGCCCTTAGCTAAGCACTGTACAAGTCTTATCTTATTTAATCCTCTGAGGTCACTATTTATTTAACCGGAGAAATTGTGGTTGAAAGAGGTTACATAGTATTTATGCACAGACATTTATCTGATAAATATTTGCCAAGTGAATACAATATATCTGATTCCAAGATGAAGAAAAGACATTTAGTCCCTACCCTTGATGCCCTCACAACTAGAAGATCATTGCATTGTAGGACTCTGTCTTAGTCACAACAATGTGACTATAGGTTGGGTGGCTTAAAACAGCAATTAATTTGTTCCTTATAGTCCTGCATGGTAAAAATTCCAAATAAGGGTGCCTGCATAGTTGTGTTCTGTGGAGAGCCCTCTTCCAGCTAGCAGATGATTGATTTCTCAGTATATCTTTTCATGGCACAGCAGAGTGAAGACACACACTCTCTAGAGACTCTTCTAAGGGCACAAATCCCATTTATAAGGGCTCAACTCATGACCTCATCTAACCCTGCTTACCTTGTAAAGACCTCACCTTCTGTCAGGATCACACTGCACAGTAGGTTCTCACAAATCAGTTTGGGGCCAGGAGAGGACACATTCAATCCATAAGAAAGTCCTGTTTCAAAGAAGGAAGGCAGGAGATTTGAGCTTAAGTAAACTTGTAGGTTTTTCAAAACACTGGATCAATTGGCAGACATGCTGGCATTTCCCCCATATTAACAAACAAAACTACCTTTTCTTGACCCCATGTCTCTCACCAACAACTACCTCTTCTTTTTGCTTCTCTTTATAGCGCTTTCAAAACGAGTTGTCTGTATGTATTATCTCTGATGCTACTCCTCTCCTCGCTTTTAAATTCATCCCAGCCAGCTCCGACCCCCATCAAACCACTGAAGTCTCATGTTCACCATCAAGGATAACCTGCAGCTAAAGCCAAAGAGCAGTCCTTACTTATTTGACTGGGCCATGCTATTCCCTCCCCCTCCTCCGTATGCTTTCTCTCTTGGCCTCTAGAACTTCCTCTCATCTATTTTTCCTTTATCTCCTTGAATAGGATTGGTCAGGTTTTTTCTTCAGTAGCCTATAAAACCAGCAGCCCCTGTGACTTCCCTATGATTGTGCAGTCCAGTGGGTGTATGCATGTGTAGGTGTCCACACTTGGGCCTCGGAGCAAAGGGCTCAAGGGATGCAGAGAGACGTGCACACGAACACAGGAGAGAGCACAAGAGAATGCCAGAGAGAGAGAGAGAGAGAGAGAGAGAGAGAGTCTGAAGAGTCCTGAGGGACTGAGGGCCTTGCCTGCCTCCCAGCATCTCCCTCCTCCACCTACCTGTCTCTGGCCAGCCCTGCCTAGTGTGTCTGTGTAACTGCTAGAGCCATTAAGGAGCCTGTGCAGATTGGTGAGTCTGATGCCTGCACTACATTTGGCACCAGGATCAGGCTGCTTCCCTAGCTGGTTGCTCTTTATCAGTCCTATTTAGTTTCCTCTCTCCTGCCGCATCTTAGTGTTGCAATATTCCAGGCCTCAAACCTCTTTTTTTTCTCTGTTTGCATTCCCTACAGTGGTGCTGACACCCAGTTTCAAGGTTTTTCGTGGTATCTTTATGGAGATGACTTCCAGACCTAAAGCTTTGGTCCAGAAGTCTCTCTCACACTTCAAACTTGAGATGCCAAATGCCATTCAACACCTCTTCTTGGATATCTAGTGGGAATCAATCACCCTGTCCACGCATCCACCCTGATCTTTTCACTACTACCTAGTCTCCTTGAAGACTTCTCTGTCTCACATGATTGTAAATTTATCCTTGCATTTTCCTAAGCCATTAAAAAAAACCCACTCTTGCTTGCATATTCCACATGCAATCTATGAGGAAATCTATTTGACTTGACCTTCAAAATGTATCTAAAAATTGACTAGTTCTTACCATCCTACAGCAGCTACCCTGGTCCAGGCCATCATTTTTTCCCCTTCATTAATTTATTTTTTAAACATTTTGTGGGTACAATTTTTAACATCATTTTCTAGTCTGGGTTTCTCTCACCACTTTATCACCCATGTCCAGGTCATCATGAACTCTTCCTCAGGCATCTACTCCCTGCCAGACTTTACCCCAAATGTCAGAAATATAGATAAACGGACACAGTCCCTGCCCACAGAAAACATGTAATCAAGTGAAGATAAATATAGACCTAGGTAACTGCAGTACACTCTGATGGAGACTTGGATGTGCAGAGGGGAGGGTGCAATCTCAAGGCCTTCTCCTCATTCATATGTTAAAGTTGCCCAGTTGGGCATCTTTAAACTCAGCACAATGTGCTGGCCAGTTAAGACAGAACTTGGGTTCCAGGCACAGATACTGAACCCAGTAGCTTATAATATCTCAATACTTATCCTTTGGCCCTCTGTCTTTGCCTTCTGCTCCCTACGGCATACTAGTGACCTCAGAATTTCGCAGCACTGACATTTGGACATTCCATATGTGTTCCCTGGCACATGGTTGACACTGACACCTACGCTGACACCTACAGTGACACCCTTTCTTTGGCAACTTTGGCAAGTTGCTCACTGGACAAGCTCTGGATCTTGGGACTCAGTGATTGGTGCTGTGCCCAGAGAAGTGGCAGAGGATATATATCCTGATGACATCTCAAATCCTCATGGAATTGGTACTGAACTAAAAACAATAGCCTTGGTACCCTCGTAGGAGAAATAACTACTCACCCATCCTTTCCATTTTGTCTTTATTACTCCTTCTTAATCAGGCTCACTAGTGTCTATCCCGTGCACCATTCTCTCTCAACCAACCTATTTTGCACATGACTTGCTGTATTGCTTCCTCATCACATAATTAGAAAATCTGTCCACTTAGTTTTGAAACAAGATATCAGTTATGAATTACAGACAATTAGAAAACTAGTCACAACAGAAATATGGGTACCTATTTATGTAATACACGTTTGTAAGAGAAAAAGAAAGATTGAAAATGCTCAGGAGCCAAGTTGGAGCAAGAGCTAAAAAGAGGGTACAAGAAGGATCTAATACTTTGTCTCTTCTGGGCAGGGTTTCATTGCCCATTTAGCGAAAGAGATAAAACCTTAAACTGAGATCATATGAAATCTATACCTTTCAAAGAACATTCTAGAAAAATTCTGCCAGTACTACAGGGCTCTCTGCAGGAGAAACAGTTTCTCTTCTGAAAAAATGTAATCAAAATCCAGTTGTAACTGAAAGTATTACCCACAGGGTTTGAGTTTCAAATTATGCTACATTAGTGGGGGAGTCCCCAGTAATTCTCTGTGAGAAACAGCCAGAGCTGGTAACAAGATTGACTGAAGCAAATGTAAAAACCTCCTTGACATGCTCATTACCCAGGCTGCACAGAAATCAACCCCACAGTTAAAAACCCCAAATATTACCCACACTCCAACACAAGGAAACAATCTCACAGAACCCAACAGAGATAAATAACAAAGCAACACCAAAAGCAGGAGAATTGGACCCCCAGTGAGCAATATTTATTGCAATGGTTAGGCCACAGGTTAGATCTGTGGGAAAGAACTCATTAACAGTATAAGGCAATCTAGACAAATCCCAATTTAAGAATGACTTGTGTCCCACAAGGTAATTAGAAAGTGTTTTGTGACTATTAGGATATCATTTCCTTAGAAAATAATGTTTTATCCAGTAGATCACAAAAGCTTTGAACCTACAAGTCAGAGACTCTTAAGGACACAGAGGTATAATTTCCAGCATGAATTTGGATGCAAAAACATTGGCTTAGTGCTTTTTTAAATGAATGAATGAGGTAGTTAGATATGGCCCATGTTTCAGCTCTTCAGAGCTTAGTGTCAAGGGCTGCAAAAGAAGAAGCAGGAACGTTTCATTTTCCCTCCAAGGTACAAGCCTGGTTCTCCAGAATGCATGTAAATAGGAGGTTACAGCTTGTGTTAGTTATTCAACCTTCCTGTTCTGTCTTCTGGACCCCCTCCCCGCTCCTATCTTCAACTACAGGATATATGAATTCCCAAAGACCCCCTGGCTAAGATACCCATCTTCTCAGCGTGAGGATTTTAGTTCTCTGTCCTTGGGAAAGCACATAGGTGGGGATCAGGTAAGATAGGAAGAGTCATTAACAACACCCCACTTCCCCCCAGATATGACTGCAGTGCTAAGACACCCTTGTTTCCCCAAACCAATCTCTAACTGATATGACAGAGTGAAGTGAATACATTCTAGCTAGGTGTCCTGGATAGAGCTGAGACTGAAAATCTTTGCACATTTTCCTGAGTGCACCTTTGGGGTCATCTTCATTCATTCACTCATTCATTATAATCACTTATTAAATGCCAACATCTGTTCTGTTCAAGATGCTGGAGATTGAATGAAAAAAAAACTCCGTCCATTTCAGGAGGAGAGACAGATGATAATGAAAACAAATACATAGATACAATACAGACTATGATAAATGCTATTTTAAAATGAGAGAAAGCCACTCTCCCTTTTTTTTTCAAGTTTTACGTTGGTCTAACCACCTCTGTTCAACCCAAAGTTATTTTTTTTTTTTTTTTTGAGGCTAGGTCTCACTATTTTTTCCCGGTGAACCGCAGGCTCGCGTTGCCTGAGGTCCAACAGACTCAAGCAATCCCCAGCCTCAGCTTCCCAGGTAGCTGGGATTACAGGTGCGTGCCACCACGCCCAGCTATTTTTTTGGAACTAGGTCTCGCTACAGGCCCCAGGCGGGACTCGAACCGCGATCCCTAGCCCTGGCCGCTTCATAGGCTGAAGCTTACAGGCACGAGCCACTGTGCCCAGCCCCAAAGTTATTTTTTTAAGCTTCAGTTTCTTGTGAGCTGTCTGTCCTGGTCCTTGGATGTCTACTAGGAACTGAAGAGGAGAAGGAGACATCATAATATTTATAGAACTGGCTTACTTGCAAGAACTGTTACCACCTGTTTCCTTTCTAGTTCCTTAACACACATTCCAAAGTTCTTTCTGTGAATTTTGAGATTCCTCTCTCAATGGACTCTTTCTGCCTCAATGTTAGAAAGACAAGTTTTCCTGTATGCAACCTTCTGAAACAAAGGCAGAGCTGGAGTGGTGACAAGGCAACGATTAAGCCGTCACAAATAAAATGTAAGCTTGCATTCATTCCTGCCGGCAACAGCTCGGGCTTCTTCCTGGACAATGTTTCCTGGACAATGTTGTCGAAGGAACTTGAGAAGGCCAAAAAAAAAAAAAAAAAAAAATCCTTTAAACAGGAGGATGCTCTGAAGTTGGGGAGAACAAGGTTCTGCTGCTGATGGATGAGAGGATCACTCATCCCCAAGTCCATGACTAGAGAGTGCAATCTGCCCACAGATCTCAGATTGGGCAGTGGCCAAAGGAGAGCTCAAGAGGGCCTCCTGCCCCTGCCCCCACCTTGGCAGGATTGTTATCCAGGAAAAGCCGTGTTCAATGGCACTTTCAGAAACTTCTTATCCTCTTTGACCGATGGCCCTTACATATACACATACACATATACATACATACATACATAATATATAATATCTATTCAGCCTCTGTCCACCTTTCTGAATCTTATATTATATATATGTTATGTATGTCGCATAACATGTGTATAACATGTGTGTTACATAGTATATCTATGTTATATAACATGTATATAATATATGTGTTATATAACATAAGAAGATTCAGAAAAGTGGACAGAGGTTGACAAGCTAAGAATCTGCCCTTCGGGTGCAGGAGCCTCAGTTGAACCCAGAGCGCTTGTTGCAGTCTGATCTGCCCCCTTGGCGTGATCTCTATGTTCCGCTCAGTATTGTAGAGAAAGTCATATTTTCAGACTCATAGAGGAGAACTTCAAGTTGCCCCCTGTATAGGAAAGGGGAAAACATCCTGTTGCATTTCTATTTGTGGTCTTTTTTGATATGTATAACAAGTCTTGTCCAATATCCCGAGAATAAAAGAACAAACTATTCAGTGTCCTTATGTTGGAAGTGACCTGTCTCTGCCTGTATGTGCGTGTGTGTGTGGGGGGGGATGTTTGTCACCCCTAATCATAAGGGGCTTGAAGTATTAGAGTTTGTCAATTCTATTTCCCACATTGTTCCTGCCTCTACATCCCACATCTCTGCTCAGCTCCAGGGCCTCCCACCAGGATTAGGACAATAAGCCATCTAATAAGTATTCATCCTGTCTTCTCAAACCATTTTTGTGAATTGAATATCAAGTCTGATATGACTTTAAAATAACTCTACTTTTTCTTAAGGGCAGCATCACACAAGGGATCTGGGTATTAGAAACTGGAACTTTGAGAAAGACAGTAGGTTTTTGAGCTTGTGTTGCCACCATCATATTAGATTACTGTCTTTCTCTGCCTAATGAATCGCCTAGACACTTAGTGGTTTAAAATAACAAATATTTATCAGCTTACAGTTTGTGTGCATCAGGAATTTGGGAGTGGCATAACTGGGTGGTTCTGGCTTGCAGTATCTTGTAAGGCTGCAGGTAGAATAGCAGCAGGGACTGCTGTGATGGGAAGGTTTGCCTGGGACTGCAAGACCCACTTCCAAGTCCACTGTTGCAGCTAAACAGGAGGTCCTCATTCCTTGCTGGCTGATAGTTGTAAGCCTCAGTTCCTCTCCAGCTGGATCTTTTCTCCCAAAAGGGTGGTAACCTTCTCCAGAATGAGTAATCTTAAGAGAGAGGAAAAGAGACCACTGTGCCTCATACATCCCAAACTTACAGATGCCCTATTGCCATTTCCATTGTATTCTTTTAGTCACACAAACAGTTGGAGAAGGGGGTTCAGGGTGTAAATATAAGGAAACCAGGATCATTGAGAGTCATTTGGGAAACTGGTCACCACAAGAAGAATTAAGAGCATAGACTCAAAATTCACATAATAGTCGTGTTACCATAGTGCAGTTGCTTAATTCCTCTGAGCCCTGATTTCTTTTTTCTTTTCTTTTCTTTTTTTTTTTTTTTTTGAGACTAGTTCTCACTTTGTTTCCCAGGGAACTGCAAGCTCATGTTGCCCAGGGTACCACGGACTCAGCGATCCCCAGCTTCAGCCTCCCCAGGCGAGTCTCAAACCCACCGACTCAAGTGATTCCTAGCTCAGCCTCGCTCCATAGGCTGCGATTGAGGCACGCACCACCATGCCTGGCCTGAGCTCTGATTTCTACACCTGTAAAATACATACCTCTTAGTACCTCCTGTGCAATATAAGATTGCACAATATAAGATTAACATCTAGAACCACTGATGATTTAAATCTTTAAGAAATAAAACTTTATGCTAACTGATAAAGGATTTACATCAGCTGATGAAGGGAAGGAAGGAGAAGGAAGGGAACGTGGAGTGAGGAGCAGAGGAAGGACGATATAAAATCAACTCTGCCTGGTGTTCAGCTACAGGACCAAGGACTGTCACAACTATGCAGTTTTCTCCTGTCATGTACACATGTATATCTACAACCATTTCTTCTCTTTTTCTTTTTTCTTTCTCTTATATGTAACACTTATACAAGCACTGGTGGTAGTGCTTTTGAAGTGAGTCTTTGGTTACAGATCACTCAGGTGGAACTAGCAGCCACATCATCCAGAGACAGATATTATAAGGATTTTGTGTCTTTCTTTCCAGGGAAAGGTAAGTGTGTCTTCTTAGTTTATCCTTTGTGGTTCTACTTGTGTGCTTCCCAGAAGCTTTTGGAAGTGTTCTCAATGAAGGAAGTCACGTTGGCTATATGCTAATGCTAGGTCTTGAGTCAGGATGCCAGAAAGAAATCAAAAATACACATGGTATGGGGCCATAATCCCAAATGTCTCTCTTGTATTCCTTCAAAATGTCATAATCTAGTCATAGAATCTTGATAATAAGCCTTCTTACTGGAGTGAAGATTGTCAACTATAGTGGTATGTTTGCACTAGACGGGTCTTTTTGAAAATATTGATTCCTGAGTCAAACATTGGACCAATTTACTTTGAATTTCTGGGCGGGGGGAGTGTATTGATAAGTGTACTGATATGTTTGGAAAGTTCCCAGGTGATTCTAGGGTATGGTCAACACTAAGAATCAAACTCCAGAATTTAGCTATCATAATAAACCCTCTACAAAGATCTGGAATCTTTATCAATATCAAAGTCTATCTTCAAAAGCACTGTTACTCATTCTTGGAGATGTCTCCCTTTTCTTATTTTCAGATAAACCCAGACTGCTCCACTGAAACAGTGTCACCTGCTCAGCCCTCCAGGTCACCCTCAGTGTGATTCCCTTAGACACATTCCCTTCATCCCCTGGTGAACACCATCATTCCCACACCAGTTTCTTTGGCTTCCAAAACTCCCATCTCTTTCTGAGTTCTAAGTCTGCTTCTTTGCCTTCTACAATCAAAGATTCCTTCCCTGACAAGAGAAAATCATAGCTATTCATCAGATAAGGAAATGAATAAATAGGACTCAGATCTTCTGAATTCATAGTTTGTACTAATTTGCAACTCCTCTGATTATTCATTCATTCCTTATTTAGATAATGCCATCTATGACCAGATTTAACCTCTTTCCTTTTTAATATTTTGAATGACCCCATGTGAAGACTCTCATCTTTGCAACCAACAAACCTGTCACCATGAAGTTCCAGTGTTTTCCACCATAGCTAAGTTACAGGTGTGATGAACGTATCTTCAAAGCAGCAGCTGGAACATGGTTTTCCTGCCTACTGACTCTACTTTTTTTCCTGGTGTTCCTTTTTCTTCCAAGAAAGAAATCTGACCACCTCTTACCTCTTGTTTATGTACCACACACAGTTTGCTTTGTGAGAAAGACCCTGTGAGTCAGGCTGTGTTGTGGCAGGTGAATTGGTTCCTCCTACATGAGTCATTCTAGAAAGCAACATTCATATATTTAAGTGTGTCAACATTGGTCTGAAAAAAGATGCTGGTATGCTATCCTGAACTTCTCACCTGTCCTGGCTCATGATCCAACTCCAGTAGATAATGATCATTAGTCAAACTACTCAACTTCCATTTTTCTCAGCTACAAACTTCAAATGCAAATTCATCTCCAAGCAAAACCATTTTCCCCAACACATTTCCTTGTGCTTCTGTCCTTCCTGGGAAACTTCTAGAACTAGCTGTGAAATGTGTGGTGTGTCTGCCTTGGGCAAACTTGACAAGTATCTCTATTGTCTTTCCCTCTCCACCTAGCTGAGGCCTCTGTTATCTCAGTAATACATCTAGGTGATCATTATCGCTAGGATTGGCTAAAAAAAAGGTCTTTGGAACTATGTGCACACACTACCCCTTGCAA
>PVHY01025653.1:0-18142 GCA_004024945.1 Uropsilus gracilis
AAAACCAAATCAATAACACACCCTACAAATCTGATTATGAAACTGAAACTGCAAGATAGGTGGAGAAGGGGAGAAACAAAGTTATGAGGGGGTAAAAAGGACCAAGGTGGAGGACTATAGACACCTTGGTGGTATGTGTGGTGCAGTCACATGTATCTGAAGAAGTATGATCCCATTCCTCTGATTCACATATAGTGTTGAAAATCAGTGCTACCTCAATAAACAATATTTTTTAAAAAGAAAAGAACGTACCCTGAACCTTCAGCTTCTGATGAAGAGGTTCATTTGTGCAAGTGAATAACTTCACTTTAATGGGTATACATAAATACAACTGGATATTTTATCTTGATCTTTACCCTTGTGAGTGGCACCAAAGGAATATCAAGTTTTCCTTTTTGCATTATGTATTTATTGGTTCCCATTTTAGCAGCAATTACTTCTTATGATTATTTACATTTGTTTCTACCCAGGTCCTTCAACTACATAACCTCAGGTTCTTCTCATCCTCAGTTACCTAAGACCCATTTTGCACATCACAGTGCCAGTCCTCAATCAATGATGCCCACATCATATCACTAGAGTAGTTACCATTCTCATGCTGTGAGAAATGCCTCGTGATTCTACCTATTTAGTTGGCTTATAGTTTCCTCTTCAATGAATTGCTGCTGTTCTGCCAGTAGAGGGATGGTTCTCTGTCCTTCAGCCACCACCTACCAATTGCATTGCTTGTTAGGCTTCCTCTGACAGCTGATCCCAGGGCAGGCACCTCCAGTGACATGACCAGGTGACTCCCAGGAGGATCTAATGCAGAGTCAAAGGCAAAGCAGCTACTCACTCAAGTGGGCAATGGCCTCCCCCCATATATGTTCTTGATTGACAATTCTAAATAATAGGAGACATCTTCTCTCTTTTTCTTTGCTTACTGGTATGACTCTGACCTACCCCAGGAAAGATGGGTCTTTCAGATCTCAAAATAAAGTATGTCCTTCAATAGTAGAAACCTTTCACATAAATTCTAACAACCTGGCAATCACCTTTCAAATAGAGTGCACATTTTAAGCTGTTTCAACTACCTCCCAAGCCCCATGCCCACTGATGACTCCAAGGAGGCTTTCCTGGTAGAAGGCATTATTGAGAAAAGAAAAAGTGTTCCTTTTGTCTCTTAAGAACAGAGAATCATCAACCATGGGGAAAATTCCACAGCTTGTCTCTTAGGTTGTGGCTAGAACTGTGTCACATACTTATCTTCAACTTAATCAGCAGAAAGGAGAAGTGCACTATCTTCTTTACACTAAGCCTATTCTCACATATGGCCCAGGGATAGAACACGCTTTTCCCCATACCATAATCACTTGATACCTGGGAGAAGAAAAGGCTGTATTAAAGAAGGGAGAAAGGAAATAGCTATTCTGTGAGTGATGACCACAACTATGCAAAGATCGTCTCATCCTAAATTTGAACTTTATGCTCCATCTTCACTGTTACTCTGCTGTATCAGGAAGTTTTCAGAACTAAAACCTCCAAGATAGTGCTTAGGCAGCTCTCCCAGATTAGGGGGCCTCAGGTAGGAAAGGAATTAAGATACTCTCCTTGATGCCATGGTTGCATGGCGGAGGGGAACTGAGAATGCATCCTGCCTCATCCATGTGATAGAAGAAAAGCCCCCAAATAACCCACAGCTTCTCTGACTCCCCACATGCTCTTCCTGTACCCCCAGTGGACCAGTTGTTTAGTGTGTTGCAAACAATAACATCAGAGCTTAAGCTTTGAAATTGTATGCATGTATATTTAAACCCAAACTCCATCATATATTAATATTTTTCATCTTGACCAAAAGATGCTTATAGTAGGTATCAAGATCCTTAAACAAGAAAGAATTATTACTACAACTTCTTCATAATGACTATGGAGGATTAGATGAAATACCATACTTCATAGGGTGACATATACAAAATGCTCAGAATGAATTCATTCTCCTTTTAGCCACACTGCCTGTGGTTCCTACAACCTTTCCAAGGGCCCTCAAGAGTCTTCTCTTCAGCAAGATTAAGATTTATATTACTGAAAAACAATTTCTCCCATCTGCGTGTATCTATCCTTGGGGCATTAACAGGGGAACAGCAGCTTTGCCCTGAGTTAGATGTCTTCACTTACTACGGCCTTGTAGCTGTGAGACAGGTGTGATTAGATTCTTTTAACTAACTTTGACTGATTCATGTGCCCATTCCCTCAGAGCTAGAACATTCTGTGCCTTAGCTCCCATGTTTGGATTGTGTAGACTGTCAGAAAGAGGCTGCTAGCCCAGCCCAGCAAGCTCCCTGCCATCCTCCTGGCAACAGATGTCATGGCCACAAGAGAGAGAAGATGTTTGGCTGCCATCTTGAACAAAATTGTTAATCTAATCCTCAGGGAGCTGAAAGAGAATAGTCTCCCTCACTCCTCACACTTTAGTGATACCCATTTAAATATTTCCCTGAAATCATTCTTGAAAATGTTGGTAAAGGCAGACCACAGAAGACCATACAAGCTCAACCAGCACTGGCTTACAGGAGCTGTTAGTTCAGAGTTTCCAACCCGTTTGGTTCCTGACTCCCAGCAACCAAAGGAGGTAATTCCAGGCTGTCCTAAGACTTTCTGTTAAAAAGCCTTACAATCCCTGCTGTTTCTGCTCTCATATGGTGTTATATTTTTGGAGCATCCCACCACGTTAGGTCTCAGAGCAAGTAGCCTTTATATTTCATGTGGTCATCAAGAAAGACTGGCAAATGTGTAACAAGGTGCCCTGGAGAGAGATGACCTAAAAGGATGTTTCCCATCATTTCTTTTGAAACCTAACACTTTAGAAGTTGTCTCACTAAAGAAGTTACTTATCTGGCCTGGGATGCTTATGCATCATACTAACGGTGAACGGGACACAAAGCAGAACCAACCCATGAACACAGCATCATTTAGAAAGACTTTCTTAGGGCCGCGCGTGGTGGCTCGTGCCTGCAAGCTTCAGTCTATGAAGCGGCTGGGGCTAGAGATCGTGGTTCGAGTCCCGCCTGGGGCCTGTAGCGAGACCTAGTTCCAAAAAAACAGCTGGGCATGGTGGTGCACACCTGTAATCCCAGCTACCTGGGAAGCTGAGGCTGGGAATTGCTTGAGTCTGTGGTACGCTGGGCAACGAGAGCCTGGGGGTCCCTAGTCTCAAAAGAAAAAAAAAGAAAAAGATTTTCTTAGCAATCCTTCACAAGTCAGTGAGCAAAGGAACTAGTCTAAGATAAAAATGAATGAACTTGCAACCTGTGTTCAGTGTGTTCAGATAAGATGTCCTGTGAAGGAATGCACCTGTCACTTCTTTACCACAAGCATGCAGACAGGTAAGTACAATATGTGTGTCTTTATAGCCTCTTTTTCTAGAGGAGAGATGCATCTTTGATTCACAAGTTTAAACCTGTGATTCTCCCATCACGGATGATCAGGAGTAATGAACTGCCTAGTTATTGTATCAGGAAAAGCAGGCTCTCAAGATGTTCTGAATCCAGATCTAAGATATGAACCGAAAATTCCCTCTACTAAGTTATTTTATTGATTATAAAAGTACTGTAGTCTGTAGAAAAAATAGAACAGAAAAATGTTTAAAGAATACAAAAGAAATAACTCATATTTGAAATAAGTACAATTAACCTTTAGTGTACTTCTTTCTGAGTTCTGAGATACTTTTCTGAGTTTGTGTGTGTAGTCATTTTTGAACAATTTGGATCATAATAAATAAGCCATTTTTATATCTTGTGTTTTCCACTTAATATAATATTGAAAGAATCTTCCCACATCTTAATTCTTCTTGCAAATAACTTTAATATGCACCCGATATTTTGTAAATATAATTCATTTAATTATGCTTAATGTAAACATTTAAGCTCTTATTACCATTTCACTGTCATAAAAAAAGTATTGTGCAATACAGCTGTACACATAATTTTTGTTCATATTTTTAATCCATAATAGATGCCTAAATCCAAAGTGTAGTAGGCCAAGCAACATGAACAGTTATAAAGCTGCAGTTATATTCCCAAACCTCTTCCAGAATATTATGTATCAACATACATTCACCAGCACTGTGTATACAGCACTCATAAGTCTTACTCAACTTGTTAGTTTAAGGTATTTTATCAGAATTAAATTGCATTTCTTTAACAGCTTATGAAAGAGAATTTTTAGATTTTTTTTCTCTGAGAATTTTTTTTCATTTGGTTTGCCCTTATTTTCATAGTGATATGAATAGATGTATGTTCACAAAAACTTTCTCTGTAACAGTAGTTATCTGCTCTATTTGTATAAGTATCACTTCAGCATGTTTCAAATCTATGGCACACATTGAATTTATTAGTTTTGTCCTGTATTTTATTTATATTTCATGTAATAGTCTCATCTCCATCAGATATTAAATATCTATCTTTGTATTCCTGTTTTTGATGATGACTTTACCGTACTGTATGTATTCCTTTCTTTCTTCTTCTTTGTGGTTATGAACTGAAAAGACTTTATTTTGAATAACATTTATCTACTTGTAGAAGTCCTTAATGAATTACTTATAACCTCTTAAAAATTCTTTTAAGGTAACATCCTTTTAAATTTGATCATATTTGCTTCTTAAGCTTATTCGTGCATACCAGTTTCATTTACATACTTAAAATACTAAAAAAGTTTTTAAATTTATTTATTCTCTAATATTTTTCTGCTGCCTGATGTATTAATTTCTTCATTCAAATTTTTCTGAACATAAGTGGTTCTTCTTTTGCCTCCTGTACAGAACACTTAATACATTTATTTCTCTCACGTTGTTCTTAATATTATGTCAATTTTTTGGTTTATTCTTAATATAATATCAGTCAGTTATTGCAAGAATGAAACAATACACTTTTTCAATTTTCTTAATATTAGTTGATCAAGCATTTCAAGGATAAAATATTTCCTTTTTTTGGACAATAATACTATGTTTTGATTGATCTTGCAGAAGAAATTTGTATTATTTATCAGAGGAGTATTTATCTACACATGGAAAACAAAAAATATATAGCAGACATATCATTCTAGTTTTTAATTAACAGACATCCTTTTACATTTTTATTCTTTCATCAAGACATGAGGAACTGTAGAAAGCTACAGGTTTTACTTTTAGGATAAAATCTATGTTAAAATGCTAGTTTGGTTCCTCTATATTATTTATTATTATTTCTATTTTACATGTGACAAAGTTGAGGTATATCAAGACTGTAGTCTGTACACAACCTCACATGATTACCAATTAGTGAAAACAGAATGAAAAACTGTCATCTCCTCACCCTAAAAGCATCAGCTTTCTAAATGTATGTAGGGAGTTTTTCAGTCTTCTTTATGTAGAGTTTTAATTTGCAAAACATCACTGAAACCTACATATGACAGAATAACAAACAATAAATTGTAAAGTTTCAAATAAAATTAAATTGTGGGAACATTACATTGCTTCAAACTGTTTATATCTGAATGTTCTTCATCCTTCCTTTTGGAACTCTGGTGCCATGCAGTGAAGACGCAAATCCTGATTGCCAGGTGCATCTTATTGGAGCATCAAATATTCACTCAATGTAGTGCATATCTTACTGAAGATTGACTGCATCAACTCTAAGATCCAACTGAATTCGTTTGATAGTCCATATTCACTCTGAAGCAAGTTGAACAGGAACAAGCTCTGCCACTGACTTCATCACCTTAGGTGAGTAAATTGGAGCTAGAAGGGAACTGACATTCATGGATGCAAACCTCTGCCTCTCCTTGGAGATCATCTTTTGAATCTTTTTTTTTATGCAAAATATGCAAAATATTTCCTCCATATTTTCCCCTTTATTTTTTATAAAAACGTATATTTTTATAAAAACATTTTTATAAAAAATATATATTTTATAAAAATATTTGTTATAAAAAATAAAGGTATTTTTATGATATTGTTGGGACAATATCATCTGGTACAACTATAGGAAAGATGCCTGACATATCAGCAGTCACATTAATCATGCATGGGTGTACCAATAAGTGTGTGTGTATGTGTCCATGTGTGCTAGTGGGGAACAGGGTGAGGGAAGAGGGATGTTGTTTATTATATGACTAATATCACAGCTGACTTTAGGTCTTTAGTTTATCCTCTTGGCATTTCTATCAGTCTTACAGAAAATACACCCTACACGCTATTAGCTCACTCTGTTTCCATTCCAATTGCAATGTCTGTGCTATTCACAGGTAATCGAGCAGCTCAATGCCATGCTGGCTTCATGGAACAAATGAACAACGTGACAGAATTCATCCTTCTTGGTCTGACACAGAACCCAGCTGCGCAGAAACTTCTGTTTGTTGTGTTTACTGTCATCTACCTCCTCACTCTGGCAGGCAACCTTCTGATCGTGGTGACAATTAACAGCAGCCCAGCCCTGGGCTCCCCCATGTATTTCTTTCTGTCTTTCTTGTCCTTCATAGATGGCTGCTGTTCTTCAACCATGGCTCCCAAAATGCTATTTGACTTACTTGCTAAGAAGAAAACCATCTCCTTCCGTGGGTGCATGACTCAGCTCTTTGCGGAGCATTTCTTTGGAGGGGTTGAGATCATCCTGCTCACAGTCATGGCCTATGACCGCTACGTCGCCATCTGCAAGCCCCTGCACTACATGATTACCATGAACAGGCAGGTCTGCGGCCTCCTGGTGGCCCTGGCCTGGGTTGGAGGATTTCTTCATGCCCTCATTCAAATTCTTTTTATCCTCTGGTTGCCCTTCTGTGGTCCCAATGTTATTGACCATTTCATCTGCGATCTCTTCCCTCTGCTGAAGCTCTCCTGCACGGACACTCACATTTTTGGACTTTTTGTTGCCGCCAACAGTGGGCTGATGTGCATGCTCATTTTTTCCATCCTCATCACCTCCTATATCTTCATCCTCTGCTCCCTAAGAACCCACAGCACTGATGGAAAGTGGAAGGCTCTCTCCACCTGTGCTTCCCATGTTACCGTTGTCATCCTTTTCTTTGTGCCCTGTATATTTGTGTACCTTCGACCCATGGTCACCTTCCCCATTGATAAAGCTGTGGCTGTGTTCTATACAGTGATAACGCCCATGTTAAACCCATTAATCTACACGCTCAGAAACTCAGAGGTGAAAAATGCCATGAGGAAGCTCTGGAGTCGAAGAATAGTCTTGGGCAGCAATTCATGTGAAAAGAGAAGCTGAAAAATTGTACATTCATATTTGAAGAATAAACTAATAGGAAGAAATGTGACACCAAGCACAGTTTGCTCCTTTGCTTTTGGGATTTCTAATGGTTTCTCTTTCGTAAAATATAAACATTTGCTTGAATGATGACTAAAGTCTCTTCCACCTCTATGTATTTACTACTCATTCATCAGAGACATAGTAAATTAAAATAAAAATGTTATAATATATAGAAAATGTCTGAGTTTATATATTCACTAGAGTAATTCTACATAAAACTTCAAATATTGAATATATAATCAGTAAACCAAATAATTAAAATATGTAACAAAAAGGCATAGCAGCTAAGTATTTTGTTGGAACATAACATAGCTTTAATCTTACTATAGCCAAGGCACATTTATTATTTTCAGAGCTAAAGATAATCATAATGAATGGGTTTGAGGGATGAGAGTTATTAAGGAGAACTCATCCCAACATCAGTGTCCCAACACTGTGCTGCACAGTGGTGATTCCAGGAAACACAATTTACATTCTAATCTGGGGTCTTTCCAGAATAAATCATTTTCCCTGACTAAAGGCAAGAAGGCATATAAAGTTCTTCTAGGTACAGAATTAGAGCTTGCAAATGACTTCTGAGGCAGAAGAAAGTTTGTGGAGCAGTTTTTTGGTCAATGACATACAAAGTCCCTTTTAATGGATGAAGTATGCCTTAGATAATGCAAACAAAACTGTTACAATAAAGAGACATGATATCTGAGAAACTGTGATAGGTGTGCACATACAAATGTGAATTGAAATACCATATCAGCCCCAGACCAATGGGATAGGAAATAATTTGAGATATAGACACTGCGATTCCAATAGAAAGCATTCAGATAAAAGTTTACCAAAAAAATTAAAAAGTGGAAAGATATCCCATGTTCATTATATTTGACTTACTTTTAAGACTCAGTATAGTTAATATGACCATAATAATAGTACAATCTAGAGGATGAATACCAAACTATCAATTTCCCAAATGCATCTTTCACAGGAAAAAAAAAGCAAAATCTAGTTCTAGTACTAGTTTGGAGCCACAAAATAGTCAAACTAATTCTGGTAAAGGAAAAGAATAATGTAGGCATACCACAGGATGGTATGAGCACAATGATAGTCACACAGACCAATGGGACAGAGTAGAGATCACGAATTAAACCACAACACATATAGTCAATTGCTCTCTGAAAAGTGTAGCAAGAATACGCAATGGAGACAGAAAGTGTCTTTAATATATGGTGTCAGGGAAATTGAATAGTCACATATGAGAGAATGAAACTAGACTTTTATCTTATGCCACACATGTGGATGCCATGTGGATAAGGACTTAGATATAAGACCTGAAAAGGTCAAACCCCTAAAGAAAACTTGCCAGGAAAGTTGATACAGGATGGTATGAGCACAATGATAGTCATACAGATCAATGGGACAGAGTAGAGATCAAGAATTAAACCACAACATATATAGTCAATTGCTCTCTGAAAAGTGTAGCAAGAATATGCAATGGAGACAGAAAGTGTCTTTAATATATGGTGTCAGGGAAATTGAATAGTCACATATGAGAGAATGAAACTGGACCCTTATCTTATGCCACACATAAAATTCAACCCATGTGGATAAGGACTTAAATATAAGACCTGAAAAGGTCAAACCCCTGAAGAAAACTTGCCAGGAAAGTTTATGATATTGAACTGATTGGCCTTTTTGATATGAGATGACAAGAACAGGCAACAAAAATAGGAAATGGGACTGCAAGCAAATGAAAAAGTTGCTATGACCTAAGGAAATAATAGAGTGAAAAGGGAATGTATAAAGAGGAAAAAAATATTTTCAAGCTGTGTTAATTTATATTAACATATATATTATATAAGATTATAAGATTAATACTTAAAATTATCAAGAACTTCAAAACTCAATTAACAAAAATAGGTCAATTTTTTAAAAGGGCAAAGGATTTGAGTAGACATTTCTCTTCATGATGTTTGCACAACAATGTGAATACACTTAATGTCACTGAGCTGTACACTTTAGGTGGTGAAAATAATAGCTTGTTATGTATATTTTTCACATTAAGAAAATATCAAGATATGGGATATAGGGGAAAAAAGCAGAAGACCAGGAGGAAAAGTTAAAACAAGCTAAGAACAAAGGTAAGTACACAACTGGGGTGGGGGGAGAGATGGAAAGGATAGATCAGGGAGGGAAGGAGGTGGGTGATCTCTGGGGAAAACAAAGATGTGAAATATATATACATATGTAAATTTAAAAAAAAGAAAATAAAGACAGAACAGAGAATTGGTGGAACAGAGACACAAAATTAACATATGAGCAGAGAGCTAAAGATAATGCTACCCTTTCTGGTTCAGTTCTGCTCCATCTCTGTTTAAGAAGAAAGAGGCAATTCTAAGCAGAATAACAGTGAGCTCATCATCACTTCAGAATCTGAGGGAAATGAGTATAGTGGAGTCTCCTTTCTATAATGTTTCTGTCCCCTCTCGCTGGATGTCTTTATCCTTGAGTGCTTGACTAAGTGTGATTTTTCTCAATAATTACTGTGGGAAAGCCTAATGCTAAATTTTAATCTTAATAATACCCTCTCTGTAGGGTCAAAAGAAAAGTTGTATCCTTCAGAATACTTAAAAAGATTACCTGTGATTTATTTACTCACCCTAAAGGAACTGATAAGTCTATGATTTTAAATCATTTGCTCTTTGATAACTTAGAATCCTGCCATGTAAGCACCTTCAGTCACTAGGTACATAGTCACCATCTCCCTGGATAATGTGACACAAAATTTGAGAGCTGAAACCCACATTTTCAGGCCAACCAGACCACCAAAAGTAGTCATTTTTTCAGAGATTCGCTCTCTAGACTAGGACTTATGCTGAGAGTTGCACCATATCTCCTCCAAGGTCACCATGAGCCACAAAGACCTATAATGGACTTTCCAATGTACTCTCAACAACTCTCATACTAACAAAGTCAGAGACAGATCTTTAACCAAAGTTCAACTGCAAGGCTAAGGCTGGCCACTAATGATGTTTGTTGGTGCCAAGTGAAAGTAAATGGAAAGGCTTAGCTGATGCATCTGCAAAAATTATACTGAGCCAATTACTAACCCTCTGAGGGCCTGAGAGGTCAATTCATTCCCAAATACTGCACTTGATGAAAGACTATTTAAACATTTTTCAAGAGTCAGTGGGAAGGAATTACAAAGAATCTTTAAGCAAATAACAACAGCACAGCCATGGTTCAACAACGGAAGATTTGCTTAGGAGACACTATTCTCAGTTTACTGTGGCTCAGACATAAGACTTAAAGCAGGGCTAACAGAAATTCTCTCCACGTTGCTGAATATCTTGTGGAAAACCAATTTTGGGCTGAATTGATTTGAGAAAATGATTACTAATCAAGTGGGTTTGCTAGAATTACATGTATTTGACTTTCCTATGCCAGCTTTTTCTGATTTGAAGCATTTTTCATTATCCCTATTTTAATTTGGATTGAATATAGCTCTAACTAGGGGATAAATCTGTTTTTAAAAATAAGTTTGGTTAGGACACCAAAAATGAGTAAAAAATAATTTCGTAGAGCTATGGAAGAAAACTGCTCATTTTCCGAGAAAATCCATGCTGACCAGAATACGAGAAGGTCCAAGAGTGAGAAAGTTGTGTAGAGAGATAGGAATTCCAGAGTTCCACTATTAGCTCATGGAGCCCGTTTGAAGCTCTGTGGCCTCTGTTCTGAAGGGAAGCAAGAGACAATTCTCCTCAGTCCAAACACCAAGGAATCCGCAGTCAACTAGACCCAGGTCAGTGAGAGCAAACTATTTGTTCACAAATCTGATGCTGTTTCATTTAATCAATTTAGTTTTGCTGAAATATTTTTTTGTGTCTAGATTCTGTGAAAATTTATTCTTTCTCTAAAAAGAAATTCACAAGCAATGCCATGAAAATGTTGATAGAAAGCACTTTATTTAATGTTGCCAGAAGAGACGCAACTAAGAACTATTAAATATCATGATTGACATGTTTCCCTAAGTAGATTAATTTATAGATTTGTTTATCTGATTTGAAATTCTTTCTTCTTTTCACGATTTTCAACCCACCTGACTGAATTCATAATTTGTGGAAGCAAATGTACTAAGAATGAATATACACAACAATGTCATCTATAAGAATGATAGAGAAAATAACTTCAAGACTGGGCTTTTCTGAAAACTAAAGATAATTTTCTTATGACTATTGAGAGAAAATGTTAATAATAGTGATTTCTCAGTCCAGAAATTTTAGATAAGAAAATATATAGCTATGCTTTTGGGCAGGGATTCTAATTATAAAAGGAGATATATCCCATGGGGATCAACAATTACACAATCATATATTGTACAAAATCCAAAAATAAAAATATTAATTATATTAAAAATAATAAATAAATAAAAAGATATAGAGGGTAGAAGGGATAAACTATATTATGATTTTTTGTAACAGTATATACTAAATCTAAGTACAGATCATACCAAAGCACATATTCCTATGTATGTTAAATATTTCTACCAAGTAACTATATTTCTACCAAACACATATTCCTATGTATGTTAAATATTTCAAGGTCATCTAAATTAAACTTTGATTTTTAAAATTGATTTGACAAAAGGGAGAATTACGTTATCTCAGGTGACCCTAACATTTCTGTCTTCTCAGTAAGAAACTCCAGGACATTTCAGAGCTAATCTAATCTCAATTAAAATGAGAGGAGAAATATATATATGTATACATGTAGAAATATATGTGTATATATATAGATAAATATAGATTTCACCTCTCATATATGTCTACATCTATATGCAGGTACATATATACATATATAAATATATGTATGTATATGCGTATATACATATATATAATCTCAACCATTATGCAACATGTGCTGAAAGATTATTCACACAGAAAATTCATTTAATAATACTGAGAATTTTTCAGGGGTCTTTGAACCACTTATATGTCCCCATTCAAAGATATTCAAAGGATGAAATGAAAGACTCATGTTAAGCCAGATACAAATACAGGGCATCAGCTAAATTGTCTTTAATAAGCTGTTAAAGTGATAACAGCTATCATGACAAAAGTTCCTTGGAATTTTGAATGAAAACATCTTCCATTGCAGCGAGTCTTTATATGTGTGTGCTTGTGCATCCCTTTGACAGAAAGAAAATAGCTCAGAAAACACGGCTGATATGAATAAGGATTAACATATGATACATGGCTAATTTTAATAGAAAATTGTGACCATAAGACAGACACATATAACTTCTTGTAATTTCTATTGATGAAATTTGTCCCAAAATATGAAGGAGAACCAAGTGCAAGATTTTTAGAGCGAGCAAGTTTGATAGTCAATATAAAGTCAACATTCATAATAACACCTTGCTTTTTTGTATGGCGTTAACAAGATTTTGTCACTACTCAATATGAATTAGGAGAAACCTAACTCTATTTTTCTTTAAAACTATCCGAAAAATGGCAGAGTAGAGTAAAAAGTATATGTGCACTCAACTCAGGGACCAGGACTAGGTAGGCAGTAGAATATTTTGGTATTACATTTAAATGCCATAATTAAGAAATGCTACGATCTTTCTAGATGGACAAGACAACCACACTCCAAGCTCAACCCTGGAAAAGGATGAACAACGTAACAGAGTTCATACTACTAGGCCTGACCCAGAATCCTGAACTGCAGAAATTCTTATTTGTTGGGTTTTTAATTGCCTACTTGATCACATTGACAGGTAACCTGCTTATCTCATTCACTATCTTCATTAGCCCAGCCCTGGGCTCTCCCATGTACTTTTTTCTGTACTATTTGTCCATGATAGATGGCCTCTTCTCATCTTGTGTAGTACCCAAAATGATATTTGGCTTGATCTCTGGAAAGAACATCATATCCTTCAATGGTTGCATGACCCAGGTCTTTGTTGAACATGTCTTTGCTGGAGCTGAGATCGTCTTGTTGATTGTCATGGCCTATGACCGCTATGTGGCCATCTGTAAGCCCCTTCACTACACGACCATCATGAGACGACCTGTGTGTGTTTTTCTGGTGGGAACAGCAGGGTTTTTAGGGTTGCTTCACGGAGGAATTCAAATTTTACTCTTGGTGCAGTTACCATTCTGTGGCCCCAACGTCATTGACCATTTCATGTGTGATTTAACGCCTCTCCTGGAACTAGCCTGCACTGATACCCACATTTTGGGGCCCCTGGTTACTGCCAACAGTGGCTCAATGTGTCTGCTCACTTTCTCTATGTTACTTACTTCCTATGTCATCATCCTACGCTCCCTGAGGAACCACAGTGCTGAGGGGCGCCGCAAAGCCCTGTCTACCTGCATCTCCCATGTCACTGTGGTTGTCTTATTCTTTGTACCTTGTTCATATTTATACCTAAGACCCATGACCTCCTTCCCCACTGACAAAGCTGTGATGGTGTTTTGTACCATAGTAACTCCTATGTTGAACCCCTTAATCTACACCCTGAGAAATGCAGAAATGAAAAATGCCATGGAAAAAATCTGGGGGCAAATAATGAAAATCACACATTAATAACTCTTATAAATGGAGAGTTTAGGCAAAAGATTCTAGTGCTATGTCATAGAGACTTATTTTTCTTTATTAAAATTAGAATAATCAACTCTCCCACTTGGAGCAATTTAAGGGGAAGGCTGATTTATCCATTAAGTTACAGTAGATACAATGTCTGGAGTCCACAATAATTTTAGAAGCTAAAGGTTTTTCATTTCTTTAAAGTAAGAATAAAATGAATATAGTTTAAATCCAACTTATTTATACAATCATCTTTGCAAAAATGCAGTCCTATTTTCAAAGAAAATGAAAGATATGGAGTAGGGAAGAGGAGAAATGGAGAAGAAAAAAATATATCACAATGAAAGGAAAGCTCTGTACCAAAATATTTATAGTGACAATTCTTATACTTTTACATATACACATACATGCATGAGAGCACACACACAAAATATCCATTTTTATTTTCTAATATTTTTAAAGTTTTAATTGATAGGTATTTAGTAGAAACATTTTACATTGACTACATAATGGATACAGTTCTACCTTTGTAAACAAGATTACTAATAATTTTTCAATCAAATAGAAAACTTTGAGACTATTTGTTCATGTGTTTATTCTAGAAGACTGAATTTTCAAAAGTAAGCAACATTCACAGGTCATTTAGGTCACTGTTTATCAGAATTGGAACAAGAAACAAGGGTATACCAGGACAACCCCTTTCAGCTATTTTACATTTAACCATTCATTTATAAAAAAATAAATATGAATCTCAAAATTTACCTTAAGTAGTATGATTTTCTGGAAAGTCACTTAAATTAAAATTATAGAAAGCTTATCTTTACAAATAACACAAGAGTAGGAAAATTCAATCAATATGAATGATATGCATTTTAGTCAAATAATGAATTTATATTTTCAAAATTAAAATTTAACTGATAAATCACTTTAAATTCAAATATCAGCGGCAAATGATTTGTTTCCTGTTTGTGTTATCATTGAAAAGTAAAATTATTTTGTTCAAAGAAATAATCACTTTAGAAAATGATCCTCTTCATATTTGTCTGAGCTACATTTTTCATTTATTTGAGGCTAAGAGTATCACCATCTGTGAGGACACTAACAGATGTCCAAGTGCTCTGAGCTTAGTTTTTACAACAGCATAGAAGGGTGGACCTGGAGAAGTTCCTAAAGGGTCATCTAGACCATCTCCCAATTTTATTGTTTTGGGTGATTAAACCCTGGGTGAAATTGTTTTCAGTTGTTTTTCACATTGAGGCAAAGAAGATTGGGCGCAGGTGCTACTGATTGCAGAAACACATGCGCTGAAAGGGTCTGAGAACATGAGGAAGTATAAACACAGAAGAGAGACACTCATTACCAGCAGCCCGGAAATTGTCCCATTATCCATTTTTTGTTTGCTGGAAAACTGTGTTATTTAAAATCACCATTTTTCAGTTTTCTCCATGTCTAGGATGGTATGCTGCAGGATTTAAGACTCGGAGATTATGATGAAATCAGGGAAGGGATGAGCACAAGAGAGCAAGATGACAGTTCACCAATGACATGGTGGTAGGAGAACCTCAGAATATACAATGATGTAAAAACAAATATATGTAGTCAATGGAGGGGGGAGACTCAGAGACTCAGAGCAATTGGTCTAGAGTCACATCAGTAACTCATGATAGATGGGCAGCTGGAACCCAGGTCACTAGTCACTCCACCTGTGCCCTTTCCAGCATAACCACCACCTACCATTATGTACTACCTCTGTCTTTGACAAGAAAAAATAAAGAGGTGAGGTATTCTAGGAAGAAAATTCACAAAAGGAGTAACTGGCTTATTAGCTCTGTTGTCTACTAAAAATATATTCATCAGTAGAAAACCTTCCTCTTTCCACTAAGAGGGTTATTTGTAATTGGAAGTGAGAAATAGGGATAACTGGTGTTTTGTGCTATCTCTTTTCTTAGGAAGAAAAAATTTCCCCTTGTAGGGTAAGTGAGTTAGAGAGCCCAGAGAAAAGGGGGCTCACTTACCTCCCAGGAGTATCCCCTTCCCCCAGGCCTGGCCCTCCCCTGCCCTGCCCTGCCCTGCCCTGTGAGTCTGTGTAACTGCTAAACCAATAAAGAACTTATGCAATCCCACTAGCAATGTAACAGTGTTCATTTCTTTCTGCATCCACGTCAACACTTGTTGCCCATTTTTGATATGAGCCACTCTTACTGGTGTTAGATGGTATCTCAGTGTGGTTTTGATTTGCATTTCCCTGATTATTAGTGATGTTGAGCATTTTTCCATATGCCTGTTGGCCATTTGTGTTTCCTTTTCAGAGAAGTGTATTTTTAGATCTTTCCATTTTTTTGACACGGTTTTTGTCATGTTTTTGTCAAGCTGTGTGAATTCTTTGTGGATCTTTGTATCAAACCACTTGTATGAGTGATATAAGGAAAACAAACAAATAGACAAGAAAAAATTAAAACTGCCAACAGAACTGAAGCATGGAGCAAGAGAGGGGAGGGGGAGTAAAATCAGGGGAGGGGAAGGGCACACAAGATTAAGATGTTTCACAGATGACAAAGTGGTGAGAATGCCCAGGGTAGACAATGATGTGAAAAATATACGTATGTGTGTATATGTGTGTGTATACATGTGCAATCAAATTAAAAAATAAAAAAAGAGTTAAAAAAAAAAGAACCTATGCAGCTTGGTGAGCCTGGTGCCTGATATTTCCTCAACACCCTCATAGAATAACTTGCTGGAAGGAGTTTTTGAACTAACTTTTGTCTCATTCAAAGGTTAGAACAGTGTTGATTTCTTCACTTAATTGGTCCCTTTAAGTATATTTTGGACACACAAGGAAGGATCTTAAGTCTCTTATAAGTGCCCAATTTTTTCTAATAACTAGAGAGTCCACATATCATCAGGAGAAATAAAGAAGTTATGATTTTGGGGTAATAGATATTGGAAGGTCAGTGTCTTATGGAAATTCCTTGGCTAAACAACAATACAAAAACAGCATAATATATTAAGCATTTTCTGTGTTCTGAGAATGGGTCTAGATCTTTCACAAAGATCAACTGTTTCATATCTCTAGATAAATTAGAAGGGAAAACTAACTCTTCTTTATTCTTACCTCTGCTTATAAGGTATCAGATTGACAGAAAAACTGTCAGAATGACTTGAGGACAGACATGGTTCCAGGAAGCATGGAACCTATATTCTAAAAGAGCAACAGCCACTGCCAAAACACACCAGAGAACTACACAAACAAAATACTCAAAAAACCAAATATATAGAATTACTGGAACTCTTACATATACATACTTTTATTATTATAACTATTGACAGGATATACATGTTTAATACATATTCATATAAGTTGTAAATTCCACCACAAAAATTTGTAACCATTTGCATTTCTAACACATACAACAAACTACACCACAATTCACAGTAATAAATGAATGCTATTATAAATCTTCTAGAATTTGTTACCTGAAAACTATAAATATCTCAAAATAAGAATTTGATGTACTATAAATTCATGTCACAAACTTCAAAAATCTATCCACAATGTTCAATAATCCTACTGTAATTCAGAATTTACATTTTCTAGTTCTTCTCAAGGGTGACTAAAGAAAAACTAACTCTCTTTAAAACTAGTGTGACTGATAGGAAAGATAATATCTGAAGTCAAAATATGTAACATTAACTATAGCTTGCTCCCCTTGTATTCTGAAAGTTTTAATGCATCTATCTCTATAAAAAATATCAATAAATGATGACTCAACTACCTTACAATGAGAAACTTGTTTACATTTACAGAACATGAATCCAAGACATTGTTCATCAACATAAAAATGTTTCAATGTACAGAGGAGCTATGAGTTTAGACATTTCATACAATAATTCCCTGTAAAACTGCACCTACAAATTTATTTTTTTAATTAATTTTTTTAATTTATATATAAATTTCACAACTTTGTAATCTCAAGGGTTTGCCCCCCCCTCCCTCCCCTCCCTTCCCCCTCTTTCCCTCCTGTTCATAGTTGTGCATTTCATTTTGGTGCTTAGCTTGTTTTGACTTTCCTCAAGGCTTTTATTTTTTATTTATTTTTTTTCCCTATATCCCTTACATTAGTGAGACCATTTGGTTTCTGCCTTTTTCTTTATGGCTTGTTTCTGCTAATATGATTTCTTCTAAATGCATCCATGTTGTTATGAAGTCGTCCAATTTGTCATTTTTAATTGATGAGTAATATTCCATCGTGTATATATACCACAATTTTTTCATCCAGTCCTCT
>PVHY01025654.1:0-18137 GCA_004024945.1 Uropsilus gracilis
AAGCCTAGTGTTGTAACATGCATCTGAAGAAGTGTGAACCTATACCCTCCAAACATGTACAATGTTGTAAATCACTGCCAGCTCAATAAAAATAATACAATTAAAGGAAAAACATGAGGAAATGATCTATCATGATAATTAGCACCCTAAGAACTTGAAAAGGAATCACAACTTGAGACTATAAAATAAATACGTATTTTTAAAAATTTATAAAAAGAAATGAAAAATAGGACACTAAAAAAAGAGTGGTATGTTTAAAAAAATCAAAACTTCTAGTAATGAAACGCAAAAATGAAAGATTCAGTCAAGGAGGTAAAGTCATAGTTGAGAAAACTGCCCGGTATGAAGCACAGAGATAAGATATACGAAAATAAGTAGTGATTAAAGGAAGATATGAAGGGGAACAACACATGCTTTATAAAAGTTCTAGTGAAGAATGAAAATGGAGAGAGACATTATTCAGAGACACAGGCTAAATTGAAAAAGTAAAGCATCTCCAAATTCAGGAAACATGATACATAAAATGAAAATAAACCCATGCCTAGATACATTACAGTTAACTATAAAATAGCAAACACAAAGAAAGAAGCCTTAAAATAAAACAAGGAAGAAATCTTACATAGAAAGGAGTGACTAGCAGAGTGACCTCATGGGGCAACAGTAGAGACTGACAGTGGAAAATCTTCAAAGTGCTGGGAAAACCTACTGTCTACCTACAATCCCTTCTTTAACTAGCTACTGCTAAAATATGACGGAAAAAGATATTTCAGACAATGGAATACTTTTAGAAGGCAAGAATGGAGTTCAAAAGCAGTGGTGAGGTAAATGTTACTGCATATTGGATCAAGTCTAAACAAGCACTGCTACCGTTCCCAGAGAAACCTCACACAAGCTATCGCAGAAGCCAGAGACCTACATTATTTTACAATGGTGATTCCTGTACCTTGTACCTATGAGAGATGGGTTGGTTATAACCATTATATATGAAAATAAGGAGTCTTTCACAATAGTTGCTGTTCAACCGTAAGAAAACAAGAGAGCATCTATGTTACTTAGGAGGAATAAATGATGCACTTAATAAGACATGGCTAGTCAAGCATTTTTGGGTACTCTGTACAGGACATCATTTGCTATTTAAATACAAATGCTGAAATTTAGTAGCATACTACTTTATCCTCAACAATGTATAGATTGGCAAACTATGCCCCACGAGCCAAATCTGGTCCTCTACCTGTTATGTCCTACTGTGAGTTAAGAATGATTTTTTTGTAAATAAAGATTTGTAACCAATTTGGTGAAAGGGAAACCTAATTTTGAACTCCATTCCAGCAGATGCTATTCCCTAAAAATCTAAAAATGTATTCTCTTCGTTGTCCTACAAAAAAAACTATATTCAGTTATCACTTATTTTGAACTTCAGCAATATAATCTTTGAGAAATTTGTTCTCTTTATATCCCTTCACAGAAAGTTTGCAACTAGTTCCAGTCTTTGTATGCTCCAAGATGCTGCACGTGCCATTAATTGCAGCCTACAGAAATGAGGCCAAGGCTAGGAATTGCTTGAGTCCGTGGGTTCAAGACCTGCCCGGGGCAACATAGCGACACCTAGTCTCAAAAAAGAGCTGGGCATGGTGGCACATGCCTGTAATCCTAGCTACCTGAGAGGCTGAGGCTGGGGATCGCTTGAGTCTGTGGTATCCCGGGCAACGTGAGCCTGCGGTTCCCTGGGCAACAAAGTGAGATCTAATCTCAAAAAAACAAAAAACAAAAAAACTGAACTGGGAATAAAAATAATATTAGGCCCAAATTATTGTTATTATTACTACATTATGAGCAAATAAATCCAACCTAATTCCTCGCTTTTATAATACAAGTCTCTTTTACAATGAATTAAAAGCCCTGAAGGATTGGAAGGATTTAGAAAGGTGAGGGAGGAGAGCAAGATAGAAAATTGTGAGCAAAATCTAGTGCAGTTACATGTGGGGCTTGTCAAGGTCTGGCTCAGTCTGTAATTTGGCCTAATCACCTGCTGGGGTCCCCATGATATTAATATGTAGCCAGAAGTGAGAATCCCCAGGAGATAGCATCTGGTATGTGTTGAGAACAGTAGTCAAATGCACAGGAAACACTAGGTGTTTCACTAGGTAGGTCAGAATCCAGGAGACCTTGATTACAGGCTGAGATGCCTCAAGCTTGCCCTGGAGGGGAAAAAATATCCTTGGAGAGTGTAGGAAGAGAAGCAGTGTGACCATTCACCCCTCATAGAAATAGGTTGATGGAGGAAGACAGGTTTAAAAGTGTGCGTGTGAACCAGTGCATGTGAGACAAGAGAAACTACTGTAGAGACACAATGTCACCATGCGCCCTTATGCACTCACTGGACCTCATTTTGGAGATGCCTTCAAGGAGAGCAAACTACCCTCCCCACACTACGGGAGAGGAGAGGAACCAAAGATGGGGTAATCGGCCCCACATCAAAACTGCAAACTGAGGCAGAGGAGATCATCTTTAAAGCCATTCACAGACGCCTGTATTCACAGAGAAACTTCTAGACCAATACTGGCTGGGGACGAGCCCCCCTAAATCTGAGCCATAAGGTAAAGCAGAAAAGCAGCGGAGATGAGATTGGAAAAGACAGCCTGCAGCAAGAAAACACGGACAGATCACAAATGAATACAGACTGGGCACCCAACGCAAACTTAAGACTGAAAACCTACCAGCAAGGCTCGCCTGGTTCCAACAACACAGTCCCTCACCCGGTGAAAGGACACTGCCACAGGAAAGAAAGAGACTAATGGACTTAGCACAACTAGTAAACAACAAAGAGTGGGGTTTGAGAGAATGGAAGGGGCACCAGAAGGAGGAGAGAGAGGGAGGTATCCCAAAAAACTTACAGAGGCGGTGATCTAAAGAACAAAATAAATAATATTAAACCAAAAAAAGTATATTATAAAAAAATTTTAAAAAGTGTGTGTGGGGGTGGAGGGGGCAAAACAGTAGCAGAAAGTATGGGAGTCCTCCTGGTAGGAAGGGCATGTTGAATCAGGAGGACATGGCAAGGTTCTGCTGAATCACACAAGCAGGCACTCTGTGGGCAAGAAACGGGAGAACTAAGTTCCCAAGCCTGCTGGATCTTGTATGATCTCAGTCCCTGGACCTCCCCTATTCTTTCATCCTCACTTTTTAAAAAAGAGGCTTTACCTTAAAAGGTCATTATAAAGTCTAAATAAAAAAGCAACTGGCACAGAGTAAGCACTCAGCAAATGAGGCTGAAACTCAATTAACAACTCAGCAAATGAGGCTGAAACTCTGTGCTAACAACTTGCTTTTTTTACGTTCAGGCCATTATCATCTTTCACCTATTACTGAGGAGCTAAGAAGATTACAAACATGCACTTTGTTAAGATATGCCACAATGTGGGCCAGCTTTCTGGAGTCACTGCATGAAATGGACCGTGATCATAGGGAACAGCAGAGCAGAGGAGGCTGTGCTACAGGAAGGGTTGTAGTCGGCTGAGGCCTGGGCCCAAATTTCCCACACAAAGAGGTTATACCTGATTAGGTCCTGCAAAATCCTCTTCACTCAGTTCGAAAACAAATCCACATGACAATGGATGATTAAAGGATAGAGAGGAGTCCCATTCTATTAGCACCCATGAGGGGCAGCACCTGTGGTAACACACAAGGCTAAAGGCAAGGGAGATTAGAGATTGGGACAATGTCTCACTCCTGGAGAGGGAAACATAGAAGCGCCCACAGATTGTCTCCAACTGACCCTTCCAAACCCCTAGCCCCTATATGTCCGAACTTCCTGAGCTCTGGTCTCAGCTTTCTGTTCTTCTTACCCTGTCTACTTTCTACCTACCCTGACACCTATGGGCCTGATGCTAATTTTTTCTCTTCCCTTCATGGATGATTTTACCTCCTCTTTTCATAATAGCCACAGGGTGTTTCGAATCTAAATTAAGGAAACACCAATAAAACTCATCATGAAAAAAGGGGAGAAGGCACAAATTAGTATCAGTTACAAAAGGACATAACTACAAGTACATTATTTTTAAATCTACAAGATAATACTATGATCAATATTATATGTATAAATTTATTTATTTATTTATTTGTTTGTTTGTTTATTTATTTATTTAGACTATTTTTGCCCATGGAACCACAGGCTCATGTTAACCGGGGTACCACAACTACATATTTTTGGAACTAGGTCTCACTACGTGCCCCAGGTGGGACTTGAACCGCGATCCCTATCCCCAGCCGCTTCATAGGCTGAAGCTTACAGGCATGAGCCACCGTGCCCAGCTATATTATATGTATAAATTTAAAAATCAGAAAAAATGCCAAAAATTCAATTACTAAAAATACCAGATATGAAAATTGCTCAAGAAGAAATATAAAACTTGAATAAATGAATCACTATTAACCAGCTCAGACAAGGAAAGGACTAATTCCCCCAAACAACCCATAGAAACAAGAAATAATCCAGACAGAAAAACAGAATAACCACAACCTTGTACTCGACAACATGTCAACTAATACCAGAGCATCAGTCACTCAATACGTAGAGCAAGTCTGAAGAGAAAACACGGAAAGGAAGAAAAATACAAACACTTAAGCAAGCCTAAAAGGAAACAATTCTTCACCGAAGGACAATCTGCTGAAACCAACAATGAAGACACCAAAGAAATGCATAATATGACAGATAATGAGTCATTATTAGAGACATCAGATTAGAAGGGTTAAAAAAAAATGTATGCATGAAAAAGGTACCAGGTGTTGAAAGCTTTACAGTGTTAAGCTGCAAGAGTCTAGACAGTATTGCACTAATTGGCCATGAGAGCACTGTAAGAGAAAACATAATAGGGCAAAACATAACCTTGGGAACGGGCAGATAGCTCCCATTAGAGGGAGGCAGGCAGACTTGGTCAAAGCAGATAGGCCAGCACAAGTAAAACTTGAGTATGTAAATCGATCAGGATGTCTCAACCCCTCTGCGCCTCAGCTTTGCTCTAGATAAAGTATACATTGAGATAAGGTATGAGCTTCACAAAATGTATAAAATGTGCTACAAGCAATCGAGGCTCTAAGTCCCTTTGACTTACTAGCCCTCGGATCTGAGTTCTAAAAAGACTTTGCTATACCCTTATATTCGTGTTTCTAAAGTGTCTGTGTCGAATGGCGACCTAACAACAGGAGAACCTTATCAAATATTCAAACACCAGCTCTTCTTATATAAATTTTTCCAAATAACTAAAAATTGTTTCTAATTTTATAAACATAACTTTGATGCCAAATATTGCACAAAACCAATATAAAATATAAAAGTGGAAAACTATACAAATTTCATTTATAAATATGTACACAAACACTTAAATAAAAATAAAAAATCAAATTCAGTATCATAAAATGTTTTCATCTAACCCAGGTTTTTCCCAGGAATGCAAAAATGGTTTAATATCAGAAATATCTATTAGATTAAAAAAATATGATCTCAGTTGATGCAGAAAAACTGTTCAATGAAATTCAACACCCACCCACATTTTTAGAAGTCCCTGATAATAGAAATAAAGAGAAGTCCCTTAATCTGATATGAGGTTATTGTAAAAACACAAAGCAATCTCATACTTAAATGGTAAAAATTCGGTAGCATTCTCAACCCCAAGACAAAGAGGTCTGTTATCACCTACTGTCAAATTGCCAAGTGTCCTAACCATGCAGCAACACACTCAAAAATAAGATATAAAGACATTGGACAGGAAGATAATAAGCTGGTATTTACTAACACTGTATATTACTTCAAGAGTCTATAGACAAAACCAATTAGAGAAGGTGGTGAGGTTGTTGAATGTAAGACTAATATACAAAAATTAATGTATTGAGTAATAACATTAATAACAAATGAAAAACTGGAATAAGATACAATCTCTACAATATGAAGAATACTTAAAAATAGCTTAGATAAAAGAGAAGATGATAATGAGGCATTAGCTCAGATGGAATAGAACAAGAGAGCCCATAAACATATCCAAGTTGATGTAACTCTTATGTGGACAGAAGTATGAATGGGGATAGTAGAGGGGGAAAGATGAGCTTATAAAATGGCATTGGTATAATTGACCTTCCAGATGGGGAAAAAGAAAATTAGATCACCATCTCAGTCTATAAAGTTAAAATTCAGTTAAATCATTAAAGATTTAAAAACATGTGTGACTTTTATACAGAAAAGCACAAAATATAAGTGAAGGACATAAAAGATTTATCTGAATGACAAAATAATTAGCAAATGATACCATGTTTGAAAATGGGAAAATTCAGTGCCTTGAAGACAACAAACACCCTCAAGCAGAGTGTTCCTAAATAAAGCCTGAAGTTCACTTGCATCAAAATTACATAGCATGACTGTCAAAATGCAGATTTTTTTTTTTTTTTTTTGAGACTAGGTCTCCCTATTTTTGCCCGTGGAACTGCAGGTAACGTTGCCCGTGGTACCACGGACTCAAGCAATCCCCAGCCTCAGCTTCCCAGGTAGCTGGGATTACAGGCAAGCACCATCACGCCCAGCTCTTTTTTTTGGTACTAGGTCTTCCTACGTGCCCCCGGCAGGACTCGAACCACGATCCCTGGCCCCAGCCACAGCTTCCTAGGCTGCTGCTTACAAGCATGCTCCACCATGCCCGGCCCTTCTTTTTTTTTTTTTTTTTTTTTTTTTTTTTTTTTTTTTTTTTTTTTTTTTTGAGACAAGGTCTTGCTTTTTTGCCCATGGAACTGCAGGCTCATGTTGCCTGGGGCACCACAGACTCAAGCAATCCCCAGCCTCAGCTTCTCAGGTAGCTGGGATTACAGGTGCGTGCCACCACGCCCAGCTATTAAAATGCAGATTTTTAGAATCCATTATAAACCTACTGAAACAGCATGTTTGAGGAAAAACCAGGAACCTGCATTTTAAAAAGTTCTCCAGGTGATTCTTTCGTGTACTAAAATACGAGAACCTTTGCCTTAGGGAATTAGGTCAGAATCTGAACTACACATGAGAATGACTTGGGACAGTTTCCTAAAGTTCAGGTGCTTAACATGGATGAAGCTAGAAGAAATCATGTCAGCAAAAATAAGCCAGAAGGAAAAAGATAAGTACTGGGTGTTCTCACTTATATGTGGGACATAGAGAAAACAAACAAAAGGACAGGAAAAAGTTAACACTAACAAATGGATAACAAAACTAAACCAAGGGAGGGTGGAGGAGGGAGGGAGAAACCAGGGGAGGGATGAGCACAACTTTATTATAAAATAAAGTTCAGGTGCCCAGGCTCATGAAATCAGTTTCTGGACAAGGCACCTATGCATCAGCATTTTTAAAGTTCTCCAGTGATTCCAATGCGCCGTTGAGGCTGAGGACCATCGCTCTGGGTGAAGGGGCAACAAAGAGTCAGATCTGCAGCCCTTCCCCATCTGAACATTTACTGATAGTGCTAATCCAGCAGGATTTACCTGTATCTTGATTAAGGAAGACACAATTTCCTTACATAAGAGTTATATTCATTTGGCACCCTTGGTCTGTTTTAGTACATAGTAGGAGGGTGGTGATCGTTTTCTGACATAAATTTAACCAAAGGAAATGGAATGAAATGAATCAACATGTAGGTGAGTAGATATTTCACCAAACTCTAAAGATTCCATGGGATTCAACAAACCCATATAGCACCTATACACAATGTTATACTATCATAGAAAGAGATACGATACACTGTACAGAGATGAATAAAATGCAACTCTTCTCTTCATGATCTGGTGAGGCAGATATGGACAAACGTATCTTACAACCAAGCAGACAATAAATACACAGAATATAAAAAGGGAATAAAAGAAAAAAATAATTCTGAATATCAGGAACTAGGAAAGTGTCACTGAAGATTCATTATCAGAGGCTGGAACTTACCCAAGAAGTAGTTAGGGATACGGGCAGTCATTGTATAGGTATAGATGTTTCTGTGTAATATAAGCCACAGTAGATGAGCCTTTTTCTCACTTAAAGGAGGATTGTAAGGTACTTACATAAAAGGTTCGTTTTCTTTTTGATTTTCTTGTTACTATTCTCTCTCTCTTTTTTTTTTTCCAAGTATTTTGCCTCTGGTTTATTAATTCTACCTCCTGGTGCCTCAGCTAATTTCTTCCAGGAAAAGTTTCTTATTAGCATTTCTATGGGGAGCACCTGCTACCCCATCCATCCATATTAACCAATGGCTAGGGAAATAGGGTTGACTTGAGAGGGGAAATTTAATCCTCTCCTTATGACTCATTTATTTTCTAATTGAGAACACTAGGTCTAACGCCACAAATGGCTGCCCCGTGAAATCCATCCTTAACATTAAAAAATGATAACAAAGACATGTTTCTCAATTTTGTCATATAAATGTATTGATCAACTTCATGGCAGTGAATACCTCTAAAGATAAATTTGCATTGAGATAACATTTCAATGCAAAAATCCCAAGCTAGTGAGGATAGGTTATGAATTGGATGAACTGCTGAAGAGGGAAAGTGTCTCAAAACCACAGTTTAAAGGATATTTAACGTTATCTGTCAAGCAAATAATGTAGGGGGAAACTGTTTAGCACATATATAACTCTGGACGGTAAATGTGTATTTTATATTATTTACCAATATACAAAGCTGGTAGATTATGTATTCTTTCTCTACTTAAGCAAACGGCTCACATTGATATCATGTGACAGGTGTCATTTGTAAAGCCCATGAGATGAACCAGTCACCATGGTGTAAAACACCATGATTTATGTAGAGTGGCAGAAGAAAAGGGTTTATAAATCAAATTATCATTGAAATGGAACCAATTTGGCTTCAAAAATAATGTAAAGCTCAGCAATGGCAGACACAAGGAGATATTCAGAATCATAACAAGGAAAGGAAAGAGACAATAGGGAAGGAAAATTAATGTTCTAGATGAGCCTATGATGCACATGAATTTTTCTTTAGAGTATCTTTGATTTACTGGTTATCTTATTTCTTCATATCTCTCTCACCCAAAGTGCATTTCCCTACTATTGGTTAATTTTCTCTGAAACAAAAAATACAAAATTTGACATCAAATTTGTTATGCGCTTCAAGTGTCCGTTAGAGAAATCAATGTGTCTTAGCAACACCCATTCTCTTAATGTTTCAAAATCTTTCTAATTATACAGCAAAATGGAAATATTGGCCCCAAAGTAATACGCATAACAAAACTTTATAGAAGATCCAAATTAAAATATATTTTTTGAGGTGCTCAGAGATTTTTCTTGACAGGTTGATGGAATTTTGATAGCCACTAAAAATAATCATTCTCACTAGCTGTGACAGCATAACCTTCCCCTATTCAACCTTATCATTTGCAGTATGTGTATAATTAACTCTACATTAAAGCATGGCATATTTACTGTCAAGGGGGAAGAGGTTACACAGAACAAAGGTAAAACCCAAAATATTGGTGTCTTGTTATATGTGAATGGTGGGTCATCTCCTGATGCTCTGGATAATTTGGTCATGGACAAAATGAGTCCTGTCAACTTGGAAACCTAAACTGAGAAGAACTGCCCTGAGAAACAAGGAACCTCTCATTTGGTATTGACTATATAGAGGTGAAGAGAGATACTCCCTACTTGGTGGCTGATGAGGGTCTACCTGAGATAGAGAGGTGGCAGGCGATTAGGAAGATGAAGAAGCCAAACCAAAGATCTGTAATGTTGGGCCAACCTTAGGGTTCTCAGGAATCAAGGGCCTTGTAAACAAGAAAGTCAATACAGAATCACAATATTACATTTTTGAATTTGTTTTTTATATCCTTTGCTTCCTTTTCTTTCTTTCTGGTCTTTCCTTGGTGGCAGCATAAAAATACTGTGAAATTCCACCTCCAGATGGCTATGAACCACAAAATAGGATATGTGCCCTTGCCTGACACAGAGCTTTAAAAGGAAGTAGTATATATCACTATGGTCATAATAACCACAAACCATGAGAGATACCAAGAAGGAGGAGGGATTCAGAAAAAGTTGGAATCAGTTAATTAGCTTTTCCATCTCTTGTAAAGTGCTTTCCAGAGTTAAAATTGAGATGGGATTAGGGGGGAGGGGCAGACAGATGCTGTCTTAACAAAAGAGAATATCTATGTAATATTATAAACCAGTTAATTCAATAAAATTTTTTTTTAAAGATGTCTATTCTTTCCTCAACAAACGAGGAGGGGTTTGTCATAGTCACTGGAGAAGGACATCAGTCTGACATGAAGAGATATACAGGTCTTGGCAAAAGACACTAGCTCTGCAGTCCTCTTGACCACACCCTCCTGCAGGAAGGAGGCAAATAGCTGTGGCATTGATGAAAGACCCCATACGTCACGTTTTGAACACCTCTAACTTAATTACTCATCATACACACCTGCTACTCCAGAGACCCCCCTGCCCTCCCCCCATGTTACATGTTCAGAGTCAACTGTGATCTGTTAGCTAATTGATTTGGACTGAAATATGAGGACAAGATTGAAAGAAGGTAAGCATTCAGAAATACATACAGAATGGATAAAGGGTGAAAAAGGCAGCTGAGGGGGCTGAGGCTGCAGCATGGAGAGACGAGAGAAAGACAGAGAGAGAAAGAGACAGAGAAAGGAAAGAGGAGAGAGACAGCGAGACAGAGAGACAGAGAGGAGAGGAAATGCCTTTGGCCAGGATGGCTCATGCCTGTAAGCTTCAGCCTATGAAGCGGTGGCTGGGACTAGGGATCGCGGTTCAAGTCCCACCGGGGACACATAGCGAGACCTAGTCCCCCCCAAAAAGCTGGGCATGGTGGCACACGCCTGTAATCCCAGCTACCTGGGAAGCTGAGGCTGGGGATAGCTTGAGTCTGTGGTACCCCGGGCAACAAGAACCTGCAGTTCCACGGGCAAAAATAGCAACACCCAGTCTAAAAAAAATAAAAAGAAAGAAATGCCTTTGAAGGCATTCATTTATGAGGAATTACAATGTGCTAAAGAGAGGTTCTAGGTGGTAAAAGAATAAGAAACCCATCTGGAGAACATGAAGGGAAAACAGATGCATCAGTAGGGAAGAAGGCTGAAAGTATTCAGGTAGTGGAAATCAAAATAATGAAACATCATGTAGTAGGTCAGAATGGAATCAAGATATACAATTACCTACTATGTGCCAGGCACAACTCTACTCCTGATTCAATATCATCACAATGTCTAATACAGCGCCTGACATGGAGTAGGTGCTCAAAACCATGTTGAATATTTAATATTAAATCAATAAATGTAAGAACACTTCTAAGAGAACAATCCATTATTAATCCCATATTACAGATAAGATTACCTGAGTCCAGAAAGGCTAAGAAATTTGTCTAATGTGTCACAGCTCAGAACAGGCATAAGGAATCTGACTTCAAAGCCCAAGTGGCAAAGCCAAGACAGAGGGTGATCTGTCAGTGGCCTGCAGGCACTCTAGAAAAGGGTGTGGTGTTTCAGTGTCTCCAGTGACTCAGTGCAGGGAGGGAAGAATAAGGGGCCAAGTGAACTGCGTTAGGGAGGATGGGGAAGTGTGTGTAATGGAAAAAGAATGCTGTAAACTCTTGGGGGCGAGAATGGGGCTCCACGGGAAGGCACCACAGTCTGCGGGCAGCAGCTGAGCTGGCAAAGGGCAGCACCCAGGCTCATACAGCTAGTGAGTTGGGTGGGGCAAAATGGAAGCACAGCCTGCGAGAGGCAGATGCTGTTAGACCACAGGGAAGAGAGGTGGGACTGGGAAAAATGGTCGCTGAAGTGAGAAAAGTGAAGACCTAGGCAGGTGGGTGTGGATCATACTAACAGTTTTCACGCGGGGAAAAGGGAAGTAGGCCGCGCGGGAGGAAGTCTAAGCTGGGGCCCCGCGTGAGGGTGTGGTCTGGGATAGGGGTGGGGGAGGCTGAACATGAAGTCTGCGGTGCAGACACAAAGCCTTGTACCCCCTTTGAAAGAGGCTAGGAAGACCAACCAGCCCAGAGCAGTCAGCTGCGCCCGCGCCTCACCTGTAGGAGCTGCCGGCAGCACTCGCCACCTCCCGGCGGATTTGCCTGTTGAGTACGTCCGCCGCCTCGCGCGCCAAGCCAGCCTCGGAGATCACCGCCGGACCCTGGACGGGGGCCTGGGCCTCGACGTCGGCCCGGGCCTGGGCCTCGGCCTGGACCTGGGCTGCCGATGGCGGCGCCTGATCCGGCGCCAGGCCCTCTGAGCGACGCAACATCCAAGCGGGCCCAGCCTTCCGGCGAGTGTCGCGCCCGTCCCCACCCGAAGGCTTTCCCGCCGCAGGGCCACCCGATCCGCCATAAGCCGTCTCATGCTCATGGGTCTCGGGAGCGGCCTGCGCCGGCCAGCGCTCCTGGCTCGGGGGCCGGCGTCTGGGGGCCCCGAGAACAGGAGCCGCAGCCTGGGTGGACGTGGGCATCTGCATGGGCTTGGGGATCCACGGGTGGTCGCCGCGGCGCGGCAGCGGCCAGGCACGGAAGTCCTTCTGGTACTGGGTCTCGCGCTCAAAGGGCGCGTCGGAAGGCTGGTACTCGCTGCGCGGTCTGCAGCTCGGCTCGGGCCGCTGCACTTTCCAGGCGCGGTAGTCCTGTCGCATCACAGAGTCCGCGGTGCCGGCGCCAGAGGTGGAGCCGGAGCCCGCGCCCGCGCCCAGGCCCTGCCCACTCCGGCCGTAGGCGCCCGCCGCCTCGCGCTCGGCGCTCAGCCCGGGCGCCGGCCCCGTTGCCCGGGCAACTGCATCCAACTCGCCCTGGGCCGGCTGTGTCTCTATGGCGACGGCGCGCGCCGAGGGGGGTGCGTGTGCCGGCTGCGCCTGCTGCTGCTGCGGTACTGGCGGCTGCGACGGGGCTCCTGGGTGCTCGGTGGCCTCCGAGTACTTGGTGAAAACCAGTGGCACGGCGATGTCCGCCTTGTCCAGCTGGTTCCAGAAGCGGGCGATGCAGCAGGCCCGCGTGATGCACGGCCACGCCATGGTGCTAGCTGCAAGGCTGGCCTTTACTCTTGGCTTTTTGTGGTTCTAAAGCGAGTCCCTACTCTTCCTTCAGCCCCCGACCCTCGACCAGTCAATCTGGTTCCCACCGTTCCCCGCCCCCGCTGGTCAATCTGAGGAGCTACCTCACCCTCCTCCCTTAAAAAGCTCCTGGCAAGGTCGGGCCAGCAAAGCTACCGCAGAGACAAAGTCTGTAAAGTCCCTCGATGACCGGAGGCAAACGCCTTCTGGAGCGGCCCTCGGAGGTCTTAGGGTTGCAGTCGCTGCGGGCACCGAAGGGTGAGAGATACAGCGTCCCGGAGTCCCCTCGAGGGCGTCTGGGACGCGCCCCTCCCTGCTGCTGCGGCGGTGCTCAGACCCCGGCCAAGCGAGGCGATAAAGCAGGTGGCTACGGGGTTAAGCCATGTCGCAGAGGAAGGGCCGGGCAGTGTGAAGGGTTCGCGGATGGCAATCCAGTCTCCTTCCCGCCGGCGTCCGGTCGCAGTTGGCCACCAAATAGGATTCAGAGGCTCACCTCCCGCAGAGATGGAGCATTGCTGCAGCCGCCGCCGCGGCTCTGGATGCTGCAGCCGCCGCCGCCGCCGCCGCCGCCGCCGTCTGTACTGCAGGAAGGCGGCCCCACCCTTTTCTGCCTCTCAGCAGCAGGGGGAAAAAAATCCAGGAAAGATGCTGAGAGAAAGCGCGCTGCAGAAAAAAATCACCTGCTGTCGTCAGAGAGCGCTGCTGGGAACTCGCTCTGTCTCCTCCTCCCAGCTCTCTGGCAGCTCCTCCCTCCTCCGTTCCCAGGCAACAGCAGGATCAGGGGCCTAAGTGGGTTCAAATCCCAGGCCGGTGACCTCTGTTGTTCTTACTGCTTGCTTACCCCCTCCAGGAGCTCCATGTTCCTCTTTGGTCTAATAGGATATTTTTTTTAATTTGTCAATCAAGGGAGTGGGGAGCATTAATTAATATGTATATACCTCCTGATAAAATGTCTGTTCCAGAATAGATGCTTTTTAAGAGGGGAATTGCTGGTATTAGCCAAAGTTTTGGGGTCAGATTTGAGCCCTGTCTGACTGATTCCTAATCCAATCGATTGTCCTTGGTATGCACAAGCCTAGCTCAGAAGTGTGGAGATGCAAGGCCCAGAGCTGGTGATACCCTGGCTGACCCATGATGGACCTGGTATTTTAAAGCCTCCCAAAGACTCTCCAATCCCAAGGCAGCCCCATGGGCCACATACCGGGGGAAAGTCGTTGAAAAGAAGATTTCTGGAAGGAACCTACTTGGGGATGTTGGAAGTGGGTGGGAAATAGGAAGACAGAGTCCCAAGGAAGGGTAGTGCCTTACTTGCAGAGACTTTGTTCCAGCCACTCTGGCCTTTGCTTTTCCCTCTCCTTGGGAGGCAGAATAGATTTTTATGTCAGACAGACCCGGTTTGGTTCTGACACTTACTCTCTATATGGCTGAGCAAGTTGGGTCCCCCCTAGGCCTTGGTCTTATTTATAGAACAGAGGAAATTATAGCTGCCTCAAAGTGGTTTTATGGAGATGGTTAAAGACTCAGAGCTGAAGCTTTGAGTAAATTCAGATCCACCTGGATTCAGATTCTGGTTCTTGCCTTCCTCAGTTGTGTGGCTGCAGGCATATCCCTGCAATTTCCTGACCTTTACTTTTATTCATGGACAGGAGTACCGCTTGTCAGCGTGCCCCAGGCTGTGCTTCGCAATGTTCCCAATCAGCACACATAAATAACAGTCTTTTTTTTTTTAAACCTTAGAACTAGACAGAGACGACAACTTTGATTAGTCAATTATCTGCTTCTTGGGTCTTTGTCTCTTGGTGACTTGATATGTGTTCCATAAACAAAATGATTCCTGGCACCGTTTTCCAGTCATCACAAGATCTGTTTCTATAAACACCATAAACTGATCTGACCATTCCTTCTCCTTCTTCTACAGAACCACCTGAGGTTTGCCTGATATGCTCCCAATAAAGATTTCTACAGGTAAAAAGAGGAACTATAAACTGGAGATAGGGTGGATTCAGCATCATTGAGACTCTTCATTAAATGTAGTCTCCTTTTGCCCATTCTGTGCCTTGGACCTGTGGATACAAATGGATTCTAACTCGGAGGGTTGTGGTATGGGAGCACTAGGAGGTAGACACATGAATAACTAGCAGGCCATGTGGTGAATATAACAGAGGTTCATTCACTGGTAGTGAATGAATGCCGAATAAAAGAGAAGTAGGAGTACTCCTAGCAGAAGTATAAGAGTGTTCTGGGCAACTTTATCACCAATATCACCTTCCACATTCATTTATTTAGATTTGATGGGGATAGTCAAATCTGATGATCTGTTGGTGGCTTGCTCAAACAACTATTCCGGTGATAATGGCACCTTATTATTTGACTTTGGGGAACTGTTCCTTTCCTAGTTTCTGTCTGGTTTGGTGGGGTTAACCTAACTTAAACCCCCTTCCTAGAGTGACTATGAGACCTTCATAGTCACCCCCTGGGCAAAAGTGACTAGTTCAGTGATGAGCATGTGACCCACAATGGACTGATTGAAGGTAATCCTGGAGTTCAACTGGAGCAATCTGTAAAAAGCCTCTCTTCCCAGTTTTTTTTTTTCCCCCCACTGTAAATGCAAAATGAGAGACCATGAGGTTAAGGTCATTAGGCACCATCTTTGCCATCACTTGTGGTAAAGCAAACCAAAAAATCAAAAGAGGATACAGGTCCCTAATGATGTGCATGAAGACTGTAATTTGTTTTCCAAAGCCCATTATCCCCTCTCCCTGCTAGTAACCAGAAGTCCCCATGTTTCAGTTGGTCTTTCAGTCACCCTATCAGAAACTCTATTTTTTAACCTCTTTTACACAAAGAGGACCTGATAAACTTTGAGATATATTCCTGTAAAAGAAATTGCTTTGTTCAGATTCATCTTTTTCCCATTCAATAGGGTAGAATGTGGTCATGGTAGAGGTACCAGGCATTTGAGTCATTAAAATGACCTTGTTATGGTGGTGAAAGACTGTTCTGATGCCAAGATTTGACCTTGGATAAAGGAAATAAGAAATCTATATTGCATGACCTTATGGGATCGTGCCTGTTTGCTTCCAGACTGTTAAGGGAGAAAAATACACTTTTTTCTTGTGTAAGTCACAGCTTGGGGGGTGGGGAGGGTCACTGTTTTAATATTTTAGTCATTCGAGCATATGGACCTGGCCATTCTTGAACTAACTTGAGATATATGAAAACAGCATATACCTGAAACTAAAATACTGGAAAATCTAATCACGTATGATAGGATCAGAGTTAAAATATTCTAATGTCCTTATTTGTGAGGAAAGAAGGGATCTTGACTAGCTTAAAAACCTAAAATATTTATTGACATTAAAATGCACATTGAAAGAAGGAAAAGGGGATATGGGAAAGTGTATTAAGGCCAATAAGGGATAAGCCGGGCATGGTGGCTTGTGCTTGTAAGCTTCAGCCTATGAAGCAGCTGGGGCTAGGGATCGCAGTTCCAGTCCTGCTTGGGACACCATAGCGAGACCTAGTCCCAAAAAATAGCTGGGCATGGTGACACACACCTGTAATCCCAGCTACCTGGGAAGCTGAGGCTGGGGATTGCTTGAGTCTGTGGTACCCCAGGCAATGTGAACCTGCGGTTCTACAGGCAAAAATAGCAAGACCTAGCCCCCCCCCCCCAAAAAAAAAGGCCAGTAAGGGGTAAAAGTAAGCAATGAAAAAATTTGACAAATAGCAAGTACAATATAAAGTAGTAGATGTATTTCTAAGTATATTAGTGATTGGGGCAAATATACATGATCAGAGTTTTATAGCAAAAAGACAGAATACCAGATTGGAGGAAAATACAAAACAAAGCAAATGGTTTTGTTTTTGAACATTGTTTGCAAGAGATATATTTTAAACATAATGACACAGAAATATGGGGCAAATAATGGAAAAAGATATCATACCATCAAATTAAAATTACAAAATTGGTCTTAAAATGAAAAGCATTATTAAGGGTAAAAATGCTTAATGCATAAAGATAGAAGAAACAATTAGCAAGAAATTTATAACATGATTTACAATTAATAATACAGATTTAGAATATATAAAATAAAACTTGGCCAAATTTTTAAGGAAAAAGGCACAAATGTATCAGCATTGTTAGCATTTTTAAAAAACACATTTTAGCACAAATAAAACATAAAATATTGCCAGGAATGTAGAAGATTTAAGTAATAAACTTGAGGTAATGAATCTTACATCCGACAAGTAGAGAATTTACATTCTTTACAAATTTAGTGGCAGGTATATGACTTGATTATCTCCTAGTCCACAAATTAAAAAACTACCAAAGACTTATACTTTTTATGACACCAGTACAATATGTTTAGAGCCAATAACACAAGAGGATTACAAACTTCCACATATCTAGAAATTAAACAAAGAAAAAATACTCCTAAATTAATTCTTGGTTTTGTAAAAATTATAATGGCTATGAAAAAGCAGTCAGAACTTAAAGGAAATAAAAGCATTGTGTATCTATGTTATGGCATGCAGCTAAAGGCAACATTCACAGGAAAATGTAATCTAAGTATATAAAACATTAAAAGAAATATTGAAAATAGTCTGGTAATTAGAATCAAGAAATTAGAAATACAGAACAAGCCCAAAGAAAGTGGAAGGGAGAAAAACTGAAGAAAATACCATGATAATTAAGTATAAAACAACCATATGTTATAGTATAAGTATAAAATACTTATGTTATAGTAAATATGTTATAGTAAAAGTATAAGTATAAAACAACCATATATACATATGTATATATGTCAAAAATCAAAAAGCTTCTTTAAAATACATCTATCTATCTATCTATCCATCTATCTATCCATCTATCTATCTATCCATCTATCTATCTATCTATCTATCTATCTATCTATCTATCTATCTATCTATCTATCTATCTATCTATCTATCTATCTATCTATCTATCTATCTATCTATCTATCTATCTATCTATCCATCCATCCATCCATCCATCCATCCATCCATCCATCCATCCATCCATCCATCCATCCATCCATCCATCCATCCATC
>PVHY01025655.1:0-18135 GCA_004024945.1 Uropsilus gracilis
GTTTGTGCACATTTGGAGGATCACAGGCTCCAGATCGGAAGTGGTGGAAGCTTCCTTATACGGGGATATCAGTCTTCTTTTTTGCTCTTTCAGCCCTTCCAACACCTTTGTGAACATCTCTCTGTCTGCTTGAAGCCAGGGCAGGTCTCTTGTCCTGACGGGACATTAACTGAGATGACAACTTAGTTACCACATGAGACCCAGGGTCCTAGTCACAGGAGCTGGTGAGCATTCAGTCCCAAGGATGAGACTGCAAAGCCTGGCCATCACCCACATGGAAACTTCCAGAAGCAGCAGACAGGGAAGAATTGACTGGAGTTAGAGCCTCTCTTTGGTCTTCATTCTTTCATCTTTTCCGAAGACAGGTATCCTGCGAGCTCACTTGAGGCAGGCACTGGATAAATTCTGGGATAACAAGCTGAATCATGCATGGCCCCGCTCCTGTGAAAGGAGTCATAAGCAATTAATCAGAAGAGAATGTGGGCATTTCAAGACCGGACCGACCTCTAAGGATGGGCCAGTTTTCCCCTGTCTGTTCCCCTGGTCATGATGACAAAGCCAAGTGGCAGGGCCTTTCCGCCAGCACACCTGAGGGCAGGAGTCCTTTGTGAGTACAAAGCCACCTCCTCTGTGGAGGGAAGAGCCTGATTTATTGACTGACCTACTTCCCCAGGCCCCTCCTGTGCTATTCACGCACTGGTTTGTGCATTCAGCAAATAGCCCTGAGTGTTTGATCGCAGGCCTCACTACACCCTGGAAATAAAGCCCTTGAACAAAATAAGGTCTCTGATCTTAAGGGTCTTTCATTTTCAAGGAGACACAGTCCATAAGTAAGCAAACACATACCATGGTCTCGTTTAATGAAAAGTGCTCAAAGGAAGCAAGCTGGGAACTTTCGGAGAGGGGAACTGGACATGGGACATTTCAACCATGCTTTCTTTAGCAGGAGCGGTGGTGGAGGAGCCGCCATAGTCCTTGTTCCCATGGAGACAGTGAGGAGGGCCAAAGGAGTCCGGGGGACATGCTGGCCTGATCTCTGGGGAAGCAGTCCCCTCCCGACATCGGTCGTGTGTCACAGCTGCAGCTTCTCGCCAGTGCTCTTCCCTTTGAAGTTGAGATGACAGCAGTTCCCAAGACCATGTCAATTTCAGGGTCGGCCTCACACCTCACCAGTGTCTACACTGCACAGGCCCACCTTGGAGAGTGTAGTTACCACCCCCCACCTACCCACCAACCTCCTCTGTCCTCCTGCCTGTTTTCTGCTCCTTTCCCATTAGTTCCTGTTGTGACTTGTGAGCCACTCAAAGAGACACAGGGACTCTGACTGAAGTTCAAAACTGCAGGTTGATTTGCCAGAAGCTGGTGCACCAGGGTCCTCAAGCCAGATTGGCAAGAGAGACCCAGAGTTCTTCCTCTTACTACTTCTTATAGGGCAAAACTACCACCACCACCTATTGTGAAGCAGGCAAGCAGGTGTAGGACGCCTTCCCGTAACTGCAGGACAAGTTCCCATAACTACAGGTTTCCAATAATACTGACATCCACCATCCATCAGAAGGACAATGCTGATGTTTATCACCCATCAGGTAGACAAGAGGCAGTAAGGGGAGGCAGAAACAGGATGTCAGATCAGCAGGCCATGATGGGTTCCTTCCACCGAGGGCAGGGAGGGGACACTGACTTCAAAATGGAGGTTTTAAGCAAAATGGAGTGACTTCAGTTAGTCTGTTCCCAACAGTAACCATCAGGCTATTGTCAGCCCAGTAAGAACATGTACATGTGTATCCATGAGTCTTACACACATTTGACTATTTCCTTAAAGCTCTAGAAGTAAAAGGGTTGGGTCAAGGTAATGACTATATTTAGTCTAAAAAATATTTTTTTTGTAAATTTGCTTTCTAAAGCTAGCATGCCCATATCCTTTTCTGTATGTCCTTGCTGAGAGGTATGTACATAAATGAGGGAAAAGTACATCTATGCCATAGAATCATTTGAATGGTTAAGTTAACTAATATATGTCAGTTGCTTACTGATTGGAACACGAGGATCACTAAAAAAAGAGTACTAGTCATGATAGAACGTCACTTATGTCACTTACACGAGTCCTCCTCTATACTTCAGCTTTCCACACGATTTTAGCTCATCCACTAAAATAATAAAATTTCTATTTCTCTTACTATGGATGAGATTGGGAGCTGGGGAGGGAGCTTTAGGAATGACATCAAATGTCAAAATAAACAGCTACAAAGTTGCTTGGAGAAAAGCCCGCCCTTCTCTGTAGTTTATCATTTCCCTTTTCTCTGGAAACTTCCCTCATAGAGCTTGCATTCCTTGCTCTAAACTGATTGATTTCATCTCATTGCACAGGGACAGCTGGGCTGGTCCCACTTCCCAACTGGCCCATTATTTCTTAGATCTTATGTTTCCATCTACCATATGGTTGGAGAACGTCCTTGAGTAGATTTCTAAGAAAAGGAACATCTGAGGCCAACTCTGAATGCTGACTGTGTGCTTAGCTGGGGATAGATGTTGAGATTTTAAATAATTTCTTCATTAATTTATAGAATGAATGCTTCTGACAAGAAATGGTATGCCATTCTGATGTACATGGCTTTATAGTTCTCATCTATTTGACTCTCTTTGATTTTTTTTCTCTAATCTTTCAGGACTTTTCATATCCTTGATGTTGTGAAAGGTCTCCAGTTCTATCTAGATGTCTTCTTTTTTTTCTTTTTCTAATAAAATCTTAAAAATACTTTCTACATTAAAAATTAAGTATTTCTTTAGTTCTAGAGAATTATCCTTTATTATTCACTTTATACTGCCTCCCTTTCCACTGTAACTCACTTTTCTCTTTCTGGAATTTTTTGGGTTATGAAGTTCCTCTATTGTCATTTTATATTACTTATGGTTTCTTCTCATATATTCTACCAACTCTTTGTCTTTTTAGACTATGTTTGAAGAGTTTGATAATCTCTTCAGATACTTTTACTTATTTTTTAGCATATATTTTCAAATGTTAAAAGATTTTCATTGAATTCTGTTTGTTCTTTTTACAGATATTTAATGCCTGGTGTATGAGCACAATTATCCTGTTTTATGAGAAGAGACACTAATACAGTTTTCTTTGCTTTTATTTCATTCTTAGAAGTAATCTAGATTGTTTCTGTTGCTCTACTTTCAGATGCTCTGATTATTTATCTTAATCTTAATTTTTGTGTATCAGGATTCCAAGTGTTTTTAAACATATGAATACACAGAAATCCAAATACTTTGAGTATGGGAATCTACACTGGCATAATTATTGAGGAGAAAGTTTACAAATTCCTTAAAAATTTAAACCTGCACTTGAACAATACAGAAATTCTAGTCCTAGTATTCTACATTGGAGAAATGTCTGCAAAGACACAGTGGTGGATTTTTTAGGAGCACTATTCATAGTAATCTAAACTACAAACAACTCAAAGTTTCATTAATTATTGAGTAGATCTGTGAAATGTGGTATGACAACATACTGTGGAACATTATTCACCAATAAAAAATAGTAAATTAATTCACATAGCAACAGGATAATTGTCAAAAGCATTATATAAGCAAAAGAAGCACACACAAGATTATGTACCATGTGCCTCTGCTTATATGCAATGGTAAAATTTTCAAAATAATGGACAGCAGAACAGTGTTTGCCAATGACTGGAGGTGGGAAATTAGCCATAAGGGGACATAAAGTAAATTATGTAAATTTAGAAAACTGAATTGTCTTGATGAACGCACAACTGTAAATGTTTACTTACAGAATTCTGTAATTTTAATAGATTAATTTTTATGTAATATAACTCAGCGAAGCTATTCAACAAAACATTGGGGTGAAATTTCATTAATAAAGAAGTGAGGTGATTAGATATTTATTTTACATCTCGTTGACCAGGTATTTATAATTTTGAAAAGACATTCAGCTTTCCAGATTTGGGATGCTGCTGTGTGGCTTGGAGTTTTTCACTTCAACTGCCTGATTCTGTTTTGTCTTCTGTGCTTGGAGAAGTGTGAGCTGGGGCATTTATAAAGTCTCGCCCATCTCTGAGGGTGTTGAATTCTTCAAACTAGATTATTTGCCCCCTTGATCTATTACTATGAGTCTGTCAGCAAATTTCTTATATATTATTGCTTTTGTCAGGTCAAGGTTAGAATAGACTATCTGGTACTTTCTTACTTAATGAAGAACCTTCAGAAAATAGATACCGTCTGATTTGACAGTCCTGATGAACTAGACACAGGTGGCTAAAAAATAAGCATTATCAGACCACATGTTTTAAGTGACTAGGCTCATTTTTAAACTTAATTTTACATTAAAGATAACTTTCCTGGGTAAAGACAGCTTAACCGCACACAAATGGCAGCACTGAAATTGAAACAAAATTGTTTTTTGCCTGCCAGGGTTTATGGGTCTAGTTTATGGACAACAGTGGAATAACAGGGATCCAGCTAGTCCTTCGCTGCATGGGTTAAAGAGTATAGATTTATCCCCTTTTCATTGCTGACCCCGAGGCCTGTTGCCAATAGATGCAAGATCCTTGTGAAGAACTGAAAGAGCAGCTTGTGACACTGCCATGGGCGTTGACTTTGCCGCTAGGTGGGTCAGCAAGGGATCGTGTGGAACTCCAGAGGTTGTTGCAGTTCTTTGGGGGAGCAACCCGAGACTCTGCATTTGGGACAGGGTGTTAGAATTTGCCACTCTAGTCTATGGCAGCACCACCTTGAAGGAGCCCGATCTCGTCTGATCTCCGAAGCTAAGCAAGGCTGGGGAGAACTGGCCACTGCTGGTTGGTGGCCCACTGTGCAGCAAAGGATCAGAATGAAACCTTGGAAGGGGAGGAGTTGCAGGGAAATGCCTCGCAGTGATCCTGATAGCAGTCTGCAGATGGAAGAGGCTTTACCTCTGGGTAGGGTCTGCTCTCTTCTTCTCTTTGTTGGAAAAGGCTGTCAGAGGCTCTCAGGCAGGAGTGAGTTGGGTGAGCAATCAACCATAGTGTGAGGAGTTACATGTGGAACGGAGAAGAAATGCGACAGAAGAGATGGACAGCGATCTGTGAGGCCAGCCCGCAGCACGGGGATCCTGGGAAGCATGTCCAGGTCCCACTTTAATGAAGCTGTGAAGCCCCTTACACACCCCAGCAAGGAAATGTCACAACGATGTGATGAGGAAGGAGCAAAGCATAGGTGACACGCAGCAGGGAGGATGCGGGGATGCGCGGTAACAGGAGGATTTACCTGTGGGGGCAACAGTCATCACTAACAGGTCCTATGTCTTTTGGGACATTCCAAAGAGGTCAGGAAGCTGGGTGACAGGTGAGAGATAAGGTGTTGCCGATAATCTAATGTGCCAGAGGGGGCTAGAGAGACAGGAAGTGTTCCTCTTATCTGAATCTCCATCTCTCTACCTGCTTCCACATTCCACATTCTGGATTCTGAGGTGTCCTCTTACTGGGTGAATGCTCACTGACATCTTCTTAGTTTCTCTTCTGACCTTGACTTGCGTATAGACTCACCTCGAGCTACAGGATGCTTCACAGCTGGTTTGTAATATCTTCTCATATTAATCGCAATCATCTCTGGGCCAGATTCTGTGTGTAACCACGGTGTTGTAAGCACAAGGTCTTGGCGGCTTGCCCTGCCTCGTCCCTTTCTTTTCTCAGACAATATTCTTGCTCCCTTGCTCCTGGTCTGTTAACACACTTCAGGGCAACTTGGCCTTTGTGGAGTCTTGCGAGACTCTCTCACCTCTCTCAGCAGAATCTTGTCTAAGAGAGTGGACACACACAAGGAGTCCTGGCCCAGGACTCGTCATTTAAACCACTTCCCTCTGCTGGAATGCACTTTGAAGGTTACGGAGATGAATAGGATGAGCTCTTATTCTCAACCAAATCTCATATTTGTGTCCTCATTGGCCAAGCACAGAAGAAGCATGAAGGACGGGAGCCACTGACCTCTGTAAAATGTGGCCATTTCCCTGGAAGGGTCCTCTTCTTGAAAGGAACCAGGACTACATGGAACTTCTCACCAATCCTGAGCATGCCTGTCCTGATTATGCTTTTCAGGACTGGGCCAATAACCACAGGATGGGTTCAGGAACTTACTGTGTCCACTGTAAGAGGGAACTACGCTACAAGGCCACTGGTGACCTGGCCTCCATCGGTCCCCAACTCTGACTGCTACAACCAGTGCCACTCTGGGTCCCCAAGAATTACTCTCAGTTCAGAATCTACCCAGTCACCCCTGGAGGTCTAAATATTTGCTTTTCTCCCAAGTATAATTGCCCGAGTGAAATGCAGGAGGGAGTAGTTCTCACTGTGCTAAGAAAAGCTGCTCTTTTCATTGATTGAAAGAATCAATAATTACCATTATGAAAATTAAACTGACAGATTATAATGAAGACCTTACTAAGTAACCTTCATATTTGCAATGATCCTAACTTAGAAATCCTATAGTCAATCATCTGTTTCATTTTCTGTCTGCAATAGAACTCCAACAAGGAAACTTTCAAGAATCAGTGGAGATAATCTCTTAAGGAAACAAGAAGCTACTCTCATTGGTTTTTCTTCTCTTCCAGGGCCAAGTTTTGTCCCAGCACATTATAGGTTTAGAATAAAGGCATGGAGATAGCTTGAATTAACATCCATCACCGTTTCTCTCCTGTTCTCCCAAATTAATGATCTTCTTATAAGCACAATGTAAGCAGAGGGGTACAAAGCTAGATTAAAAACAATTTATTAAAGCAAGGTATCCTCAGCAAATGACGAAAATTGCCATGTTCAATGCCTATTCAGAACCATTCCCTGAGAGGGAGAAAGCCAAATACCACAGGACTGCGCTTGTATGTGGAAGATAAAGAAACCAGAATGCAAAAGAAAACAAAAATATTACCGTATGAGAGCAAAGTGGGGGTTGCCAGAAAGAAAATGTGGATGGCATGGGGAGTGGGGGTGGGGGGTTAAGTGGGGAAAGGAAGATGATGCTAAACTGATGAGTAGAAAATAGACTTTTGGTGGTGATCGTAATGTAGTGTAGACAGATGGGTAATGATAAGCCTGCACATCTGAAAGTGATTTAATGTTATAAACCAGTGTCATTTCAATAAATTTAAGAAGTACTGGAGTTTAAAAAAAGGGAAGAATTTCTCCTAAATCGACCAGCCAGGTGGGTTTGCTTTGCTCCAGAGGAATAACACAACTTGTACGAATCTGTAACCCTCACAACTGGGAGTTTTAGGCTCAGATGCACGAGCCAGACCTTCCCAAACCCTGAATCGGGACCTGCTTCCACACCAACGCTGTTAATTTAATGTGTAGTTGCCCCCCTATGTGTATAGGTTGATACGAGAGCCAGGATCATTATTACCCATGCATTTGATTAGACTTACCAGACTGCTTAGTTGTAGTATACTCTTCTCCTCCTGGTTTGCGATGACCAATGTCTTGGGAGAGAGGCGATCGCCAGTGTATCTGTTGGGAACAGCCTGGCCAAAGTGACTCCATTTTGTTTACAACCAGTGGCCTCTCCCTGTCCTTGGTGGAAAGGACCCGTCATGGCTGACTGGTCCAGCATCCTGGTTCTGCCTCCCCTTATTCCTGGTTGTTCCTGGCAACAGCATTGTCCTCCTGATAGATGATGGATGTCAGCATTATTGGAAACTTGGAGTTATGGGAATATGTCCCACTGTTATGGGAACGTGGGAACATGTCCTACACCTGCTTGCTTCTTCACAATAGGGGTTGTTGGTGGTTTTGCCCTATAAAAGGTTGTCATAGAGACTGCTAGGGTCTCTCTGGCCAAGCTGGCTTGGGGACCCTGGTGCATCAGTAATAAAGCTGTAGCTTTGAACTTCAGCTGGGAGTCCTTGTGTCTTCTCGAGTGGATCGCGAGCCACAACATTGTTCTCTCCCAGTAGGACACCTGATATTATGAAACTCCTATCAGTTTAGGGTCCTACCCTATGACCCCATTCAACCCAGATTATCTCTTAGAAGAGGTTATGCAGGCATAATAAGGATTCGGGAGTCAACAAATGACTCTGGGGGAGACCAGCAGTCCCTGGTGATGGTGACTACATTGCAGCATTTGGGCACATAAACAGCTCATATTACAGTTGCCGATAGCTCATGCTTAACAACTCTGTAGCTATTTTAGGGCAGAACTAGAATATTTAACTAGAGTCTTGAACATCTGTGAAGCTCCCACGGGTCATTGCAAGAAATAATAATGTGCAAGTCAAAAATACTTCTTGAGGAGAATACGAGTTTAGCTCTGGAGAAAGTCTGTCTGTTCCTGATCCAGCTGGTAGCCAACGAATGTGTCATTTGAACTTTGGGACTTGATCATTAAGAACAGAAATTGATTCTCTTCCTTGCCCTTCAGAGAAAGAAATTTTCTTTCAAAGCAGCTGGTATCTTCAGAAATTAGCAACCCGTTTAAGGTCTGTAATCTCTTTTTCTGCATTTGAACATATCTCAATCTCCACCACTTTAAAGGAAAACCAAACATATCTATGAGAGGTATATCATGTTAAATAAACAAGAATTAAATATTTTGGAGACATTGACACTAGATACATTTTGGCCCCTCGACGCTAGGTATGTGTTTAAAGAATATGTTCCAAATAATTGAACAACTTCGAAACAAAAATTAAGTAGACTTGAGGAGTCCAGCAGAGGTTATTTAGAGGGTTAATTTATAAGAGCTAGAATAGAGAACTGGATGAAGCCTCATATTTCTTTTCCTCCGACAATTCTTGTTGCCCACAGCATCTTAGATAATATAAAATGACATTATTGTTGTTTTAAATGTCCTTTGAGCTGCATCCTTCCTTAGCTCTCGTAGCATCCTCTGACTTCTTATTGCATCTCATGTTCATTCTGATCATTGAGTTTAGTTGGGCAGGATTTTAAAATTTAAATTTATAAATAAAAAGATGGATGATTTAAAACTGTTTATGAGTGCCCCCATCAATTCTCAGATTTTCCAAGCTACATTCCAGAGATTTTTCTCTTGTGGTTGGGTGGAAAAATTTTTAGTTAAGACTGAACCCTAAAAGATGCTCAAGGAAAAGAAAACAGGTTAATAAATGCCACATCCTTACTGTTGGTGCAATCTGTCCTTCTAGTCTGGTTGAATTCCTCTCTCAATTAATAAAGTCTTAAATGTTTGTAATCTCGATCATTGGATTTATACTGCCTGGATAGTAGACCTTCTGGAATTCTACCCTGTACCACTGCACCATTTTTTTCTAGATAAAATCCTTGAGAAAGATATGTATCCAGGAAACAGAAATGAGTGAGGGGGAAGAAGTCTCACTTTATTGGAATTCTGGAAGATTGGTCCAAAGTAAATAAGGCCTAAGGGGATCTTCACAACTCTTATTGATCTGTAAACTGAATTCTGTGAGTTTGTCATCTTCCTGTCTGTATTATGGCGAGAAAAAGCTAAATAGCAACAAGATAGGAACAAAGGAAAGGCAGAGAGTTGATCCATCTCTCTCTCTTGGAAGCAGAGAAGGATGAAACAGAAGAAAGTTCAACCAGTGCTGCTATGGATGGGCAGGTCTTCTGCATGCTTGGCATTTCTGAAGTGTAAGCTAAAGAAAGGAACAAGATAGAGGAAGTGAGTTGGTTGGCAGTATTAGGAAGGAAGTCACTGTGATCTTACCATTACCTTCTCTTGGACAATAGAGGATGAGAAACCCACACCTGGACAGACCTGTAGACCCAACTAGCTACCATTCTTGATCCAGTCAACATCCTGGAATCTGAACATGGCGACTCAGCCTTCCCCTTTGGAAAGAGAAACCAAAAAGGGATGACCCAAGCTTCCTCACAGAACCAGAGTCCTAAGTTCTGCTCAAGGGTGTTGGGTAGAAATGAATCAAGTTGCAGAGATATTTTTCTTTCTGTTTCACATTCTTGCAGCAAATGTCAGTTAACATTATCAGCAGCTCTATTCCAAACACAGCCATATCTCAATCTCTGAAAATGGTAGAAAGTCAACAGAAATGTGTTTAACTGCCCATCTGTCATCAAGGAAGCTGTGGTTGGTATTTTAATATTCTTTTTTGTTATCAAAAAGAAGTGTGGGCTTACATACCCAGGGTCTGGCTTCAGATGTGTTTGTTAGCAGAGGATACTCACCTAACCTTTGTCAGTCCTAATGAGTTTCTATTCTTCTAAGAGAGAATGATGCTCACAGTTAACCTCAGGGAGAAAGAATGTCCTAGTCTAAAATACCTGTTGTAAAGCTAATAAGAATGCAGAATAAATTCCCTATTAAGAGAAATGGCCCTTTTATCTTGAGTAAAGCACAGCTGACAAGGTAAACAGCAAACCAGAGATCTGTATCTCATCCATGTATGTCCATTCTGTTAGAAAAGAGTTATAACAACAACAGCCTAACACACACTACTGCAACCACCCCAGTCCGGGTAGGTAGGTTCTGTATAGGTTCTAGCAGTTAAAGGAAAATGTTGGTGTTTTTTTACAGGTGTTAATGCTCTCAGGGAATCAGGTACACAGGTCCACCAGGCAGGGAGGCTGAGCAGAAGGGGCAAGGGATGCTGGGAGGCAGGGGATATGCCCAGATCCCCAGGCATCATCACACTCTTTATCTGGGTTTTCTCTTGCATTCCCTTTGGGTTCTCCTCCAGCTCTCCTCCTCCTCCCCCAGGGAGATGCTGCTCTTCTCTGAGGCCCAGGAGAGCCCACTCATGCATGCATGCACACACCCACCAGGTCAAGTATGTGCAACCATGGGATGGCCCAATACCACAGGTGCTGGTCATATATGCTAATGACAGATTGATTAAAAAACCTTGTTAATTAATTTACCCTGCAACTACCATTTCTAATTGCATTGTTTCCATTTGCTAAAAAGGTAATAATCATTTTATCTGAAGATGGTTTTTCTCATTTCAGAAGTATTATTCTGGGTCCAGAAATGCAAAATACTGACAATTTGGGTGTCTTTCCAAGATTTAATGCAGGAAATTTACTTTTGTTAAAAATAACCCAGAAGATGTTTTTCAGGCCTTCAGCTGGAATCCGCTGCTATTTTCATACTGAATTATGAATCTTAGAGCCATTGTGATGGGAATCTCCCTGAAACTATGCCAAGTTCTCACAAAGCCATGTCCTTAGGTTTTATTCTTAGCTCCTTATGAGGCAAGGTGGTAGACAAGCACACAATTGCTAGTTCCACCCAATTCTAGATCTGAGTCCTGGGTGCATATTCTATTTGGTGATTCCAGAAACATCATAGAACATCTTCGACACCCAAATTCTCATTCTCATGAAAAGATCAAACAGGACATATTGCAAAGAGAAATTTTTAACATCCAGATATTTTAAACTAGAAGCTGTTGTTACCCCCTAAGCTTCCATTTGCCTTATTGTGTCTCACAGCCAGCTCAATCTGCAGGCAAGAGCAGGAGGCTTGGATGGATAAAGGGAGGGGATGGGATGGCCAGGGAAAAGGGGTCAGAAGCTGATGATCCTTTATGCAGACTCAGATCATCGGTCAAGACCCCCCCCAAGACTTGTCACCTTGACCCTCCACTGGAGGTTACAGCCTGGGGGTCCTCACTCTGCTCATCAGACCCCTCCTGTCTTGCGTGTGTTTCAGTAGAGCTGCCTATTCTGTTCTGTTCTCCTCCCTGTCTCTGGTGAATTCTTTCACCTCTGCATGACACCTGAGTCTCCCACTGAAGCCGTGACCCCCATATGAGTGGTGCTATTTGTTGCAAAAATGTAGGCATTGCCATCAACTGTGTCTGAAAAACACAGAGGTTAAGAATAGCCTAGAGGCAGAGAAGGGCACTTTCTTCTTTAACCTGGATGTTGTCTAAGCAGTTTTGGTGAATATGCCAATATAGGGCCCTGGGGTGATGGTTGGAAACTCCAGGTGGGGAAGGGGAGATGGCCCCCCAGGGGAGAATGTGACTGTGAATTGGAGCCTCAGGGGAGGGGGAGTAAGTTGGTTTCATGAGGGGGAAGGGGGAACAAGAAAGAGGCTAAAAAGAGAAAGGAGTGGTGACTGGGGGATAGAAGACTTTAGGGAAGGAGAACTGGGGAGAGAGCTGAGCTGGGAGCTGAGCAGAGAACCCAGCGGAGAGCGGGATCCTGGAGACTGGTATCTGGCCTGGAGGTTTTGGCTTCAGGAGTAGAAGGACCCAGGACCTGAGTCTTTGGGGTTCCTCAGCATTCGGATTCCCCAAGGGTTGAGAGCTGTGTGAAGGCAGAAGAGAGGTGACCCTGATGAGGTGCTGAGCCACCCTGCAACCCGCACGGATTGAACCTCATGCTGGTGGAGTCACCCGATGCTGACTGGAGTGTCGGTCACATAAACTGGCTGAAGGTGACAAGGAGAACACAGCGTGGAAGTCAAGGAGGAGCAAGCCAAGGGAGCAGCCAAAGGAACATGCCTTCAAGCGTCTGGAGATGGACTCTGACTGGACATTGGTGAGATGATCAGGACTGAGAGACTGAGGATTTGGGGGCAATCTGGGAAAGGACTTTGGACAATGCTGAGAAAGGTTTTGGACAATGTTAGAGTAATCAGAGTTTTCCTTACATGTTTCTTTTTTAGTTATTAGGATAATTAGAAATCACTTTGTTAGAAATAAATTAGTCTGCACTGACAGTCTTGCACTGGTTTGGTAATTTGGTTAAAAAGGCTGGGGATGGTGGAAAGAACCCACAAGTGTAGAGTTTAAACTGTTTTTAAGTTTTTTTCTTCTGCAGTTTTTGGGAGCTGAGAAGCAGTTGGCTGGCTTTTGCATATCAATAGTAGGCAGGTACAGTGTATACAGTGTAAATGCTAATGAACAGTGTGTATAGTCTGCTTCCTAGAGAGAAGCAGGCAAGTGGCTACTTCAAGGTAAAGGCAATTGTGAATGGCCTGTTGGTAGCCTGCTTCATAGAGAAGCAGGCCTGTATGTGTTTTAAGTCAGAAAGTCTTGTTTATACCCCCTGTTTCAGTTCCAGACTGAAGTAATTATAACCGAGGTAACCCCCATGCAGCCCCTTGAGGGGCAGAAGTGGGGTTCTGTTCTGTAGAACACTTGTGAGGGTGTGGACTATTAGACTCTTTTTCCCCCTTATGTATAAATAAACCTCTATGCTGACCCTTATCACAAGTTTGCTCTCTGGGTAATTGCTTGCACACAGGTGGAAGAACCCTCATTCACCAAAACTAAAAGGGGTGACTCCACCTCCCCCAATAACACCACAGCATTTTATACTTGGTTTCTTATCCCTAACTTACCAACTAGGACTATGTAAACTTGAGTTTCTCCCAGGCTTGTTAGAGAGCTGCATTTGAAGATTCAGGATCACTCGTACTTCCAGCCTGGCTATAAACTGATGGGTCAAAAGTTGGTGAACAATAGCTGTTTTGTGTTTGTCTCAATCTATGGATAGGATGGGCCCAGCCCTTATGGCTCCTACAGATATTCCAGTATGTCCTTCAGTGTTAAGGAGCTGAAAACTTCGAATACATAGACATATTATTTACACCACCAAATCCTAGCACCTAGGCAGGAGGGAGAAGGATGAGAAAGGGAGAAGGGGCCCAGGACCCTGCTCTTTATTAGGGTGTGGCATTGGGGTTTGTAGCCCTACACTTTGCTGCTAAATTTACATAATAAAAAACAGGAATTAGAACCTGGGGAGAGCAACAAAAGGAGGAAAAAGGAAAGGACCTTTCAGTTCCAGCTGACTTGTTATCTAAAGGAACCAGAATTTGGGAGAGAAAGGAATCTCAGCGGGTGGGATGCCTGAGTCTTATCTAGGAAAAATTAGCTGATGCTTTCCTGAGCTCCCTCGATGTGGATACCTCTTGCTCTGGGTTCCTCAGTCATCAAAGCAAATTCGCCTCTGAGACTCCCATCCTGGTACCCATTGATAAAGGCTTGGCCACTGCTTATTTCTGTCTGAGAGGGGGCCTCTACCCCCCTGGGTGCCATTGTCTCTTGCTTTAGAATTGTTAATGTTACTAAGAGCTGAGTAAGATTGGAATCAACATACAGGCCTGACAGTGTTTGCTACCTCAGGAGTTCTCTTGGCAGGAAATAAGGGTATATAAAGAGTTTTGAAAGAGATTTGATGGGGATTCAGATTAAGGTTTGGTTTCTGCCATTTTGTGGGATGAAGATGTGAGCCATTTGAGCTTGTCCATGTGGCCAAGGCCTGGGGCCTGCAGCCTTTGGTGGGCCCAGGCTAGCAGCATGGGTGTTAAAGGAAGTTAAGGAGTTTGCAGATTTGAACTCCGTGTTGAAGTTTATTTTGCTGAGTTTGACTTGTGTCTGGAAAAGCCTGTGCAAAAGTCAGGCCTGAAAAAAAAGAAAGTGAACTTTGCTGGTTCTGGTACCATGGAGATTCTACTACCTGGAGAAGGACAAGGAGAAGACGGCATGGAGGAGCTGGAGCATGCCAAAGGAGCACGCCAAACGAAGATGTCTTCGAGCATCTGGAGATGAACTCTGACTGACTTGACATTGGTGTAATGATCAGGACTGAGAGACTGAGGGTTTTTGGACAATGGGACATTGGACAAAGTCCTGGGGAAGGACTTTGAACAATGTTGAGAAAAGTTTTGACAATGTTAAAGTAATTTAGAGTTTTACTTAGATGTTTCTTTTGCAGTAATTAGGTAATCACTTTGTTTAGTAATAAATTAGTCTGCTATCTGAGAGTCTTGCTTTGACTTGGGATTTAGGTCAGAAGGCTGGGGATGGTGGAAAGAACCCATGAAGTTTAAAAGAGGGTAAATTGAGGCAAACTAGTTTAAAGTTTAAACTGTGTTTCAAAGTTATTATTTTTAGGTCTGAAAGAGGGGAAGAAAGCTGAGAGCAGCTGGTAGCTGACGTTTGCATACCAATAGTAGGTGCTAATGAACTGCTTGTAGCCTGCTTCCTAGGGAGAAGCAGCCATAGGTGTGTTAAAGTAAAAAAGGTGTTTTTTTTTCTTTTACCAGATTTCATGTTCAGCCTGCAATGTACACTGGAGTCTGCATCTTTAAACAGCTGAGAGAGATCAAAGGAGGATCATATTTTGGGACATAGGGAGGTGCAACTTATTCAAGTTTCTTTGTCCCCAAGTTGAGCAGAGGCACATTCATCTATTTAGGGTTAGGGTCCGCAATTTCTGAAAGACCAACCAGAGACTAAGAGCTGCATGAGCAAGCTTTATTTTGCAAGGTCCAACAATACTAGCTGACTAGGGCTGCCTTCCAGAGAGAGAGAGAGAGTGCGACCTCATCCTGTCTTTTTGCCCCCTTCTTACACCCTCCACAGGAATTCATGGGTTGTTAGTTTTTGCAAAAAGGGCCACAGGTGGTCTGATCACAGGTTATGCTGTTTTTCTCAATCTATTCCCCTGATAGCCTTGGGGAGGTGGGGGCAGCTTACACCGTGGGTACCTGCCTGGTGGCCAAAAATAAAGCAAAGCCTAAGATAAAGTAATGGGCACCTACCTGTCCAGAGGCTAGCCCTACTCAAGTGACCCTTCCTTTTAGAGCTTGTTAAGCCTCCAGGGGATCCACAATAGTTCATGGCTGCTTTTGTTCTCCAACCACAGAGCTTGGCAGCCATCACAGATTGTCAGCACGCTGCATTGTGACCTTCCTCATCCCAGTAGGCTCTTCATCAGTTCTAGCCGCTAAAGGTCAGAGCTCTTGGAAGGATCTTCACGGATTTTTTTAATAATAAAATTAATCATTTTCAACATCAGCTTCAGAAGAGGGCCTTCCTCAGAGACGTGTGACCTCGCTTAGTGTTGATGGTCGGGAAGGTGGACATACGTCACCAAGTGGACAAAAGCAAATGTGTCTATTTGGCCAGCTCTCAGCCAGTAAGCTTGGAGTAGAGGTAAATCTGGGTGACTTGGAAGATAAAAAGAGTATCTGCTGCTTTCTGAGGCTCATGTTTCCCAGGGGGAAAGACACCCCTTGACATGAGACACAAACTCCCATGAGACGTTCACCACTCACTGCCTTGTGGACTACAGCCAATAGCAAACGGAACCATCCACTTGGCATTCTCTCTCAAGTTCTAATTCTCCTTAGCATTCTCCTTTTGTTCTCCTGAAATTGGGTTGAAAAAGGAGGGGAAAGCCTCCAACTTACAAGCCCCAGGTCTGTACCACCCACACGTAACAGTTGCCACTCACAATGCAGTTTAACAAGGGATTTTATTAACCAGGGAGTTCAACAGGGACAAGTCCTTAAAGCCACAAGTGGCAGTTATCTAACCCCAGTCACCATTCTCAGTCCCAAAGGTCCCAAAGACACAGTCCAAGATGGTGCCCCTTTGGCCCTGCAAACCTCAGAGGTTGACACTCTGCAAAGTCCACTCTTTCTCTGGCGTCTTCTCTTCTTCTCTCTCCAGTGTTCTGAGCTGCTCCACTTCTTCAAGCTGCTTCAAACTTCCTCCACAATTGCTGATGCACAAATCAGCTTTCCGAATTCCTGGCCATTTCCAATACCAGCTTTCCAAGCCACCTTCCTGTGTCACACTCTCCACACCAGCCACTCTTCCACTGACCACCATGACTCCTCGCCACCACCAGTTCACGCTTCCAGGGGGCTTCTGCTCAGCCTGGTCACTCGGGCTCCTCTTTACCTGCCTGCCATTCTCTTCTCTCCTCTCCGGAAGGCTCCGCTCCCATGTCCTTCTCCAAGGGCCAAAACCTCTGAGCTATCCACTTCATGTGGTTCTGTTTCTCGTGCAAAATCTGCTCCCAGCTGCTTCCTCTGGCAGTTTTTTAATGGTCACACCCCAAAGGTGGGGGAGGGGCTCCCAGTTTCACTCCAAGCCCCTGGGGTGAGACCGCCCCTTTTATCCCTGCCCCCCAGGCCCAGGTGGGCCCACTTAAACCAGTGGATGCTGAAGCTCATGGAGAAGGCACAACGTCCCAGGTGCTTGTCATAGAGCTGAAGGGGGGGAGGGCACGAAAAACGGAAAATGTGTTCACCCTGCACAGAAAAATGATAAAACACTCATCACCTGGCCTGCTGGAGAAAAAAGAGGGCTAACCTCTGACTAAAAGAAGAATCTCACTCACCTGTGGCCTAAACTTGACTACCTCTGGGACATGTGACCTTGTAAGCGTCACCTATCAAAAATGATGCTCCTTCCAGCAAAACTAGGCATTCTCAGAGCATGTAAGTAAAACAAGGCATATATTGTCCTTAAAAGTGCTTTCTAAGCTGCAAAGACTGTATGATTATGATTAAATTATACTCTATGTTCCAAAACCTCACGATCCCATACACACAGTACGTCTAAGGAGCATAGGTGGTTGAAATAGTGATTAAACTATGTTGTATGAACCAGAACCCATACGCACAGTACATCTAAGGAGCATAGGTGGTTGAAATCGTGAGGTGAGCTTGAAACACTGAACAGCACCCACGAAAGGCTGGTCCTTTGCTGATCTCCTAGACATGGAGAAGAGCTTGAAACCACAGCGGGGAAGTAAACCTTCCACTGCAAAGGTTCCTGTTCTTATTTGAAAACTACTAGTGTGACTCTTTGTGTCTTGGATGTCATCATCTGGTTTCAAGCTCCCTGCCCCACCTAAAGAGGGAGGAGCTGAGAGAGCATGTGCAGAAGTTACAGAGGACTTGGAGAGAGAGGAAAAGAGTGGAGCAAAGAGACTTGGGCAGGAGTCCATGCTTGCTTCCCAATGCTGCTCTTCCCCCAGGATGTGGAAGACACGGAGGAGATCTGCAGAGCTGAGATGCAGAGACACCTGAAAGAGACATGGGTGTGGGAGGCACAGGGAGGGGCTGATCACGGCAGTCTTCCTCGTGGCTTTGCTCCCTTTGTCCTGCTCCCTTCTGTCCCTTCCCTGTGGCCCCCTGACAAAAGGTGCCTAGGACCTGTGGCTAGCTTTGGGGCTTTGGCGTCATCACTTCGGGACAACTCTGTTGGCTCAGCATTTACCCATGAGGGGATGGGGCATTTTGGATCCTTTATTAGAAAACTATTAGCTCCGGGCACAGTAGTGCATGCCTTTAATCACAGCCTACAAAGCAAGGAATCACTAGAGTCCATGGGTTCGAGACCAGCCTGGGCAACACAGCAAGACTTAG
>PVHY01025656.1:0-10424 GCA_004024945.1 Uropsilus gracilis
CAGCCCGGCGCGGCGGTCCTGGGGGCTGCCCGGCTGGTCGCCTCAGCAGGAATACGGTCCTCGGGCATCGCCGGCGGCAGGCGCAAACCCGCGCGGCTCCCGGCGCCCGGCGCACGTTGCCCCTTTGCCCCCAGGCGCTGCGAACGCGCTCTAGGGCCCGCCCACTCCCGGAGAACGGCCAATGGGCGCGGAGCGCGGGAAGCCGGGGGCGGGGCGAGAGCGGACTACGACGGCTGGAGAGCCCAGGCGCGCAGCTCGCGCTCCACTCGGAGCCTGCCAGGTTTCGGGATCGCGGGTCTTGGAAAAGTGCGTCAGGTGATTGAGGAAAGAGGTGATCAATTGCGTTTCCAAATACTCGATCTGTGAGTCTAAGGCATTTGGGTCACGCTTTTTCGGGGATTTTCTCTTTGCTTTTCAAACAAATTCTTCTTTGTTGTTCACAGACCATCTGTTGAGGGCCACCCACTGTTCCTGGGGACACACAGGAATGAGAAAATGTCCCTACTTTAGGGGACCTTCCAGTCAGTGGGGTAGAGCAGGTCAGGAATAGGGTAGCGAGGGGAGCCCACGAAAAAGGCTTTTCAATATCAATTGTAATGTTTTCCAGGAGAGGCTGGGGAGTCGGAGTCAGGGGGCTTCCACCAGGCCCGAACTCAGTTCCAGGCTTGTCATCCTGGAATTCTAGTAGCAGTAGCTCACTGTGGAGAACAGGCTACAGAGCAATTTTCTTTTTCTGATTTCTTAAAGACTGCTAGATCATATGCGTGGCAGTGTTAAAATTTTTACTTTGTAAGAATTTGTAATATACAGCGAGAAGAAAGCTTCTTTTATCCTCTACCCCCCAATTTTCTTTTCAGTTAGGCTACTAATTTCAGTCTGACAGTCTTATAACCTTGCTTATCGTCACTTACCAGTGCGTAATGTACTGTTTTTCATTCTTTTTAGTGGTTGTGTAGTACTCCATTAACTTGGTCTTTTTGTTTTCCCGTTATTTTGCTGTTACAAACAATGCAGCTGGGGGGGGATAAAGAAATGTGACATACCCAGATCATGGAATATTATTCAGCAGTGATAGAAATGAAGGATTGTTCCATGCAACAACATGAATGATCCTTGAAAACATTACACTAAGTGAAAAAAAAAACAGCCACTAAAGATTACATATTACATGATGTCACTTATATGAAATATCCAGAATAAGCAAAGTTATAGAAGCAGAAAGAGTAATGGTTGTCTTGGGTTGGAGGCCAAATGGAGGGGGTACTACACAGTTTATTTTAACGTGGGAAAATGTTCTAAAATTTATTAATGGTTACACAGCTCTGTGAATAGACTGAAATACTTTCAGTGGATGATGTATTTGTTGTGTCAATTATTTCCCAATAGTGGTGTTAAAACTGAGTCTATATCCAGATGTCAACAGATAAAACGTATGTGGCAAAGAACTCAGTTCTTGCTGCACTGAGAGGCAGGTGCTGATGTTGAAGGATACAACCTTGACATAACAGGTTCAGAAACTGATACTAAATTTCCAGTTCACTGGTGTTGAAACTGAGCTGTGTACTGATCACATAGAGGAGAATTGCTTTGAAAGTCTTAAAGATAAGCTCTTAAAAAAATAGAAACAGATTGACTCTAAGCTATACCTTATCTAATAATTCCTAAAACTGGAGAGGCTAATGTCAACTTATCATGAGATGACTTGTACAATAAATTATGAACCTTGGAAAAGAAAACTCAGATGGTAAGCCTGGGAAAATGACTAGCCTTGCTGCAAGGCTCATTGAAAATTAAAAAAGAATATTGGCAGAGCTAAGAAAAATGCGTAAATTCATAAGCTGATAAAATTATTAGGACAACTGGTTTTGAAAATAGAGGAAAATTATTCACATATTCACATATGTGAATAATTCATAATTGGGAATATAGTCCCTCAAAATAATCCAAATGAGAAAGTCATTTTTCACTAAATGGTTACAGCTGCACTATTCATAATGCAACACAAAGTAAAACTGGAAATAATTTAGATAGCTGGTAATTGGGAGGGTGTTTATTTAAGTAACAAACATGCTACATTAATAGATGGGAAAGTATATACAAAATAATGAGAAAAGTAGATTTCAAGTTAGTCTGTCAATGCTGATGAGGGTACAAAAGTAAATGTACGTTGTTGAGCATCATGGCATTTACTAATACAACCAGCCCTCTATATCTGCAGGTTCCACAACTGTGGATTCAGCTAGCCTGGGATCTAAAATATATACCATATCATGTTGTTAGGTCTGTAATGGTTGCTGCATCTATAATGAATGCATGCAGACATTTTTCTTGCCAGTATTCCCCAAATAATACAATATGACAACAATTTACATCATACAGTCATGCACTGCTTAAAGAAAAGGAGGCATTCTGGAAAATGTCTTGTTAGACAAAATCATAGCTATGCAAACCTATGAGAGAGTGCACTTACACTAACCTGCATGATAAAAACTACCATCAAGGCTGAGGGTCTAGCCTGTGTAGCCTGTGCTCTTAGGATGCTTTTGCATAGCATGTTCCTGTGCTGAATACTATAGGCAGCTGTAACAGTGATTTGTGTTCTAACATATCTAGACATAGAAAAGATACAGTAAAAGTACAGAATAAAATACTACACATATAGGGGATTTCCTATGAAAGGGGTTTGTTACAAGATTGGAGGTTGCTCTGGGGAGTCAATGGGTGAGTGGTGATGAATGTGAAGGTCTAGCAGGTGTAGATCCATAAACAGTATCTATGAACATTAGAGTAAGCTGATTTTGGAAATCACTCTGTTTCATTGATCATAAGTTAGCCTTGCTTACTGTAACTTTTTTATTTTATAAACAATTTTTTAAATTTTTAGAGTCTTGTAATAGCATACCTTAAAACATAAGTCATACAGCTATACAAAATACTTTCTTCATACATTTATAAGCTTCTATTTTTAAATTTATTTTTAAACTCTTGTTAAAACTTAAGACATGAACACATGTTAGGTATGACCTCACTAGGCAATAGAAGTGAGAAAACCACCATTGTACATGTAGTTTGTTATTAACTAATAGATTGTTGTGTGGCACATAGTTGGATTAAGTATTATAAGTAATCTAGAGATGATTAACAGTCTATAGGAGGGTGTTGCAGGTTCTATGCAAATACTATGCCATTTTACAGAAGGGACCTGAGCAACATGTGTGGGTTTTGGTATCTGAGAGGGAACCCATCCTCCATGAATATAGAAGAGCATCTATAAAAGGAACTAGGATTCCTCTGGGGTAGTGGGGGTGGGGGCTCTCTTTGTTTGGGAAAATACTCTGATAAACTGCCTCAGGTATGAGGTGAATCTCAGAAAAGATGCGTGTGAGCAGGCACCCTTGCAAAACAAGAAGAGCTGCTTGGCATGAAAACATGGGTGGAACTTATCTTTACATGTGTGAAAGAAGTCTGGGACAAGCAAGGACGGAATGGGAGACAGGAGTCTACATAGAGAGAGCAAAGGGCTAGTTGGAAATCTCTGGTGGAAGAGTGGGAAATGGGCTTTTAAAAGAATAGGAGTGTCAGCTGCCGGGCATCTCCAAATCCAGTCAGTCCTCACCAGAAGCAACTAAATCAGCAATTCAAAGGCTGTTGCATGTGAATACAGAGGTGAAAAACAAAGAAATATTCCGGAACAACGAACATGTCAGATCCATGGGACACAGGACTATAAGACTGATTATAGAGACGAACTACCTCAGAAATACATCCACTGAGATCTACAACGATGGGAACAGAATTTCCCATTCAGAGATGCCTTCAGCATGATCAAAGGACCCTCCCACTTTAGGGGGTGAGGAAAGCCACAGAGGCGGGCAGTGGCCCCACGACAAACCGACAAACTGGACCAACCATCTGCCAGGGCCTATCTCGATCAAAAAAATTGGTGCACAAACTTTGGCCGGGAGAAACGCTCCCAACGCCAGCAACCAGAACCACAAAACAAAGAAGGAGCAAAATAGAAGATGGGCCGGAGCTGCTGACCAGAAAGGAGGAGGAGGCTCTGAAAGAACACAATCATGTGTGAACTGGTGGCCAGAAGCAAAAAGACACTTGGAAAACTAAGCACAGGCCACTGTGTCCCAGGAAACCATGTCCACACTGGATAAAAGGACATTGCTACAGGAAAGAAAAGGAAGAACCCAAAAGGAATGGACTAAAAATTAAACAATAAATGGCAGTGAAAGAAGAGATGGAGAGACCAGGGGCTTGGGATGGGAGAGGGGGGGGAAGAACACCCAAAAAGCAAATTAAATAAAACTTATTCAATACAAATATATATTATTAAAAAAATAAAAGAATAGGAGTATCTAAAATATACATTTTAAGTTGTTTCCTCAAATCTTAAAACATCACTAAGCTTTGTGAGAGTTTTGCAGGAAAGGCTGCTGTTGAGGACATTCAGAACAGTTAAAAGCACACATGGAAGCAGAATAGATAGAAGAATATGGACCCTTGAGAAATTACTGATAATCGTGGGGGCTCTGACTACACAAATTGGAGGTTTGGGACAATCTTATTTTGGATACAAAGGGAAGGGAGTTTCTGTTGACACTGTCTGGTGTGAGGATAAGAAGATAACAGAGAGTAACTGTAGCTATTATAAGTTTACAAAGAGCTTAAATATGTAAACTTTAAAAAAAATTTTCCCTAGCAATATTGACCCCTCCCATGGATTGAAATAGGATGAGTGGATCCTGGTTTAGCCATTTTCACAGGGAAATTCAATAGGCATGAAGTTCATATACACCCAGAATAATAAATGGATGAAATCAAAATAAATATGTAAGATGAAAAGGTTTATATGCACTCTTTCTTAGTAATAAAACTGTTAGGCATATGTTAGGCTGGTCATCCTTAGAAAAATTACTCCATGTGTTCCATGTTGAAGTGTTATTTTAGAAGAAATTGTAGTAATAATATGACCAAATGTTCAAGAAGCCTGGTCTGTGAGAAAAAGTCCAAAAGATTCTTGTGAAACTAACTCAATAAACATGCTGAAGTTCTGAAATGCCCAACACCAGAATTCATGGCTTCCACTGCCTCAGGCCTCGGAGAGTTACCAAGAACCAGCCTTCATTTGCAGAGGGAAAGTCTTAGCACAAAGGCTTCCAAGTGATTTTCCCAAGGTTATAGAACAAGTCAGAGGGTGAGCTGAAATTAGAACTGGACCTCACATTCCCATGCTGGCTATATGATAACTTGTGTACTTCAGCAAAAAGTTGAGGGATGAGAGGTTAGCATAGTTTCGTAGCTAAACATTTCTTGCTCAACAGTTGTAAAGGCTATTAGATAAATGACCCATAAACAGTAACAACCCAGGGTCCTCACATAAAACTTCCAAGGGAAAAACTTCTTTTTGACACCTGAAAACTTTTAAAGGTACGGTTCCATAGTCATGCAGCCACATCTTGTATAATGCCTTCTCTAAGGTCTGCACTTGGAAATAGACATTCAACACAAGTATCAGCACATTTATAGGGTCTTGCAGAGTGTCACAGTGTTTAAGTGTAAGATTTTCTGGAGACCCATGCTTCCAGTGACAACTTTCTATAAATTTCCTTTCTGAATTAGAAATAGAGAATAGAATGGGATGGTCACGTAGTTAGAGTCCCAGCTACTAAATTACTTTCTCTGGACCCAGGTCATGGAGGGATTGCTCAGTTAGTTGCTGTACCTGAACTACTGTGCTCACATTTTTAGGAAAAGAATAAAAGTTAGTACTGCTGTTAAATGACTCTTCTTTAGAATAGATTCTTACATCGCACTAATTGAGTCAACAGAAAGCTTCAAAAATTTGTTTTCAGCAGTGATTTAATACTTGCAATCCTGCTATACGTAAGAATATTACAATCACAGACTGTGAATTTCTTGTCTGCTACTTCCCTCCCCTTCATATGAGGTGGCATCATTACCACTTCCACTTGTTTCTGCAGACACATGGCTTTTACCAGACACAGCAAGAACAAATATAAATACACAGTACAAAGAAGTGATAGGTCCACCAATTATTTTTCAATGAATTCTCACTTAACTGGTGGAAGATAATCTCCTAACCATCATGTATGAAATTATCTTACAGAGGTTCCATGAAAAGCAGGTACAAGGGAACTACCTTGACAAAATATATTAAAAGTATCCACCATAATCCATAGTATGGTGTGCAAATATTTGCTTCCATTCAGTTGGGTGTCTCATTTTGGTTACCGTGTCTTTTGCAGTACAAAAGCTTTTAAGTTTCATATAATCCCAGCTGTTTTTCTTTCCCTTCATGTTCTTTATTTTTGGAGATGATTTCTGAAAGAAGTTTCTGAAATGTATGTCATTGATTGTATACCTCTTTTCTTCTATATAGTTCATGATGTCAGGTCTTAAATTCAAGTCTTTTATCCGCTTGATTTTTTAGTTTATTTTTGTATATGATAAGAAATGGTAGCCTAGCTTTATTTTTTTGCATGTTGCAATCCAGTTTTCTCAACACTATTCATTGACGAGGAATTCTTTGCTCCTTTGTGAGAGATTGGTTGACCATATGTATGTGGTTTTATTTCTGGACTTTCTAGTCAATTCCATTGGTCTGTGTGTCTGTTTTGTTCCAATATCATACTGTTCTCACTTGTATGTTAAGAAACAAAACAGAAGGTCAAGAAAAAGTCAAAGCTAGCACACTGACCATAGAACTGAAGCATACATAAAATAAAGGTAGAGGAGGAAGAGGGAGCAACAGGGGAGGGTTGAGTGCAAGGGAATACGGTGATGGTTCTATGAGGACTACAACAAAGGGGAAAAAATTAAAGATAAATTTTAAAACTTTTTTTAAAATAAACAAAAGTAATTCAAAAGATAGATCATCTTTTAGGCAGTAGTCTATTATTAATGTATTAATAACCCAATTTTTGTGAAGTAGAAGAATAATCCAAGCATCCAAATTTGCATGAATTTTTTTTGCTCCTTCAGTCTTTTTCAGCATAAATATTTTGACTGTTACCAATATTTTTCCTTTTAAACAGCAAAGCACCATATGTTTGTATTTTCTCAGTTAAATACACATAAAGACATAGATTGAGTACATTTGGATTGAGGAAAGGCTCTAGCTTTATTCACAATAGATTTTGAGCGTTTTTAGCTGTTTTACGCTCTGAATTCTGATGATTCACAGACTGTCTCTGCTCACTAAAACAGAAAAGCCATATTTTAAATAGAAGGAAAAAAAGTTTGAAAAACTTTATGAGGTTAACAGCATATCCAGGTTACCTCTGTGGCTTACATTGCTCCATTCTCTATGTTTTTAGTCCTGGTTTTTTATTTCCCACCTTGATTTAACAGTTTCTTTATGCACAATCCTAACATATGGACTTATGATCAGTTCATACATTCATCTGTCCATCTACTTGCCAATATTTTTTTTAATCACTATGGCAGACATAAGTATCTCCTGACTTTAATAAGGTTGCAGTAAGGAAGATATCCATAGTGGCAGACATAGTGTTGGACTATATAAGCTAATGCTAGAAATAAACTTTGGGATCAGAAGGTATTCAGCTCTACCAATTTTTGAGTGACCTTGGTTGAATCATTAAACTTCATCAAGTTTTAGTTTCACCATGAAAGAGAAGAGGTGTGACAAGTCTCTCTCCAGAGAGCCCTTGGTGAACTGGTATTCACACCCTGTGTAATCCTTTTGCCTTGAGTGTGGGCTGGGCCTAGTAACTGGCTTCTAATAAACAGAAAACCATGGAAATGATGAAATGTCACTCCCATGATGTTTCCTTATCTTACAGGATTTTCTCTATTCTCATCTTACATGCTTGGAAGAAACAAACCGTCATGTTAGCTTTGCCTCATGTGGCAGAGAACTGAGGGAGATCTCCAGTCAACAGCAAATAAGGAGCTAGCTCCTGCCAATAGCTTTGAGAGTGAACCTGGAGGCAAACTGTTTCTCAGCTGAGGCTTGAGATGACCACAACCCCAATGGACACCTTACTTGCTGCCTATGAAGCGGAGGACCCAACCGAGTCAGCACAGTTCCTGACCTACAGAAACTGAGTTAATAAATGCTGTTAACACCACTGTTCTTTTTTTTTTTTGTGGGGGGGATAATAATTTGTTACACAGAAACAAATAACTTAATGAATTGAGATAACATTCCCTGTAGAATTATTTTAAGGATCAGAATAAGTATAAGGATTAGAATGATGATGATGAGGAGGAGGAGGAGGAAGAGGAGGATGATAATGAGAAGATGATGACTGTTGACAAGAAGTCATGCCAGTTAAGCTTAAATTAAAATTCAGAAATTGGCATAAATGCTACTGTTGTGAGAAAGATTTTTTCTGTGTTTGAGCCCCTGAAGAGTTCAGGAGAGATCAAACTATAGGGAGTGAGGTGTTGCCCTTTCACATTCAAGTCTTGAGTAGGCCTGATTCTGGTAGAAAGGTACATACTTGTGTAAATTAGTAGGTTTGTGAGAGTCAGTGGAAAAGTCCAGCAAACCTGAGCTTGAAGGCCTAGGTGACAAAGTCCAGCAAACACTTGAGGGGGTGATTCTCCTGCTAGGCTCAGATTGAGGTGTGCCATAACTCTAAAGTGAGAACTAAAAGGGTGCCATTGTTCAAACTCCAGGATTTCCCACCTTAAGAACATGGAGCAGGTTCCTCAGCAGGAAAGAAGTGTTCTCACAGAGACCACCAGGGCTACTGTAGAGGTGAGGAGACCCTCTCACTTCTGCTGTTTGGAGTGTAGCTGTTTCTGAGTTTGTGATTGGTGACTAATAAGAAAAAAATCTCTGGGCAACGAACAAACACATTTGACTGTGAGCAGCATTTGAGAAGGAAAACTGAGGACCTACATCACCATCACAAGCTAATTCAGTTGAGGTGATAGATATGTTGAAGGATGTGCAGAGTTTTAACAGACTAAGGTAAACGTTCTAAGTTGAGAGAATAACACCAGCAAAGATTCAGAGCTGGAACCATAAGTCATTTCCTTAGGGAAAAGCAATCAGTGGTGTACAACCAGAGAAGGCATACAAGCTACTTGACATTGCTTACTCTGCTTGTGATTTACTACATTAGAAATTAAAGTGGATACATTTTAAAAAGGTTTAGCTTGACATCACCTAAAATGCAATAATAAAAGTGTTAAACAGCATTTTAAATGAAAATTAGCTACTTTCCAAACCACCACAAAGATAAGTAAGAAGCATGGCATTCATTTACATTTTTGAAATCATTTTCATGTCTGGCTACATGGTCCGAAGCTGTATTTTCACATTTGTATCTCCCTCTGTCTGTTGCGCTATCAGACATCATGTTGTCTCTGGAAAACTGCTCTATCTGTTTATGAGAAGATGAGTGTTAAAAGGGCACACCCTGCTTTACATTATGAAAATGTGAAAGGCTTGATCTTCTGGAAAGAGTTTCAGGAATACCTTGGACTACACTTTGGAAATCACTGTCCAAGAGTAGATATTGCTGAGAGAGTAAGTCAGAATTCACACATTCATACTGATGATGACACTATTAATTAATCATATTAACAGCTGTTGTCTATTGGACCCTTGCTATGTGCTCAATGTGCTTATTCTAGGGGAAAAAAATGAAAAAAATGTCCCATTATGTTTTCCAGATGAGGAGACTAAGGAGAAAGAAGCTTCCAAGGAGTGAGTGGTGATGAAGCTAGGATGCAGATGCAGGCAGCCTGGCTCCAAAGCCTGTGTAACCACTGTGCTGTCCTGCCTCGCTGACAAAGGCCCACAGTGAATTGACAAAGAGTTCAGTCATCACACTTACCCATTGCCCTCCCCTGCCATTTTAGCCTTCAATGCCCTTTTCTCCTTCCCTGACTAGGGAACTCATGTTTCTTTTCACTGTGTTGTACGTCCTTGTCATTGCCCATTGTTCATTATTCCCCCCACTCTACAGAAACTGCTCTTTCCAAAGGCACCAGTGACTTTATAATGAACATATCGATAGCCACTTTTTAGTCTTCATCTTCTTTGCTCTCTGAGATATGGGATATTGACAGTTCTCTTTTTGGTTAAAATTTCCTCCTCAAATGGTTACTCTGACAATAGATGCTTTTATGTCTTTTACCATTTACTTAATGCTTTCAGAAAATCTTCTACAAGGTTCTCTTGACCTGGCCCTTAAACCTCTTCTTCATTCCTCCATGTTTGATTGGAGCATGAGGAACCCTTGATGATGGGAGATTCAGCTCTTCTTGATGAACTCAAATCTGCCTCTTGCAGGTCAAACCAGTATTGTTTCTGGGCCATGGCCTTCACAGACCAACTCTCACACTAGAATGGCAGATGCCCTCCTCTTTATCTAGATGACAACACCTAGACAAAGTTAGAACTCAGGGCT
>PVHY01025657.1:0-18134 GCA_004024945.1 Uropsilus gracilis
AGGGAGGGAGGGAGGGAGGGAGGGAGGGAGGAAGGAAGGAAGGAAGGAAGGAAGGAAGGAAGGAAGGAAGGAAGGAAGGAAGGAAGGAAGGAAGGAAGGAAGGAAGGAAGGGGTCTCAGTTAAAAGGCTTAAAAAACAAAAAAGAACAAAGAAAGTGGCAAATATGAGGCCGGGCATGGTGGCGTATGTCTGTAAGTGGCAGCTTGGGAAGCTGCAGCCGGGGCCAGGGATTGCGGTTCAAGCCCCACCAGGGGCCCGTAGCGAGACCTAGTCCCAAAAAATAGCTGGGTGTGGTGGTGCGCGCCTGTAATCCCAGCTACATGGGAAGCTGAGGCTGGCGAATCACTTGAGTCCGTGGTACCATGGGCAACAGGAGCCTGCGGTTCCCCGGGCAACAGAGCGAGACCTAGTCTCCAAAAAAAAGAAGAAAGTGGTAAATATGGGTTAATCTAAAAATTTTGGTCATACAGAATGAAAAGACTAATGCCTTCTTGGTTTCGGAGAAAAAACGTTCTTAAAATACAAGATAACTGTAACATAAACCTTAGGAGGGAGTATATGGAATTAAAGTATGTAAGGTGCTTACATTGCCTGGGAGAAATGTAAAACTTAGTAAGAATGAATGTTGTAACTTCAGTGCATCTTAAATTTCAGCACATACTAGATTCATTCGGAGAGCTTGTTAAAACACAAGTCTGACTTAGTAGAACAGACCCAAGAATTTCTAACAAGCTCCCAGGTTGATACTGATACTCAAGACCACACTTTAAATAGCACCATTGATTAGTCATGGTGGAAAAATACCAGAAACTGAATATAAGTTCCTAGTTAGTAGAAAGGAGAAAACTAAAATGAGAACAAGTAACTCAAAAGAAAGTGAAAAGAAAATAAAATAGGAAGAACAAGTAAAAAGCATAAAACAACATATTAGTCACTAATTCATATATATATATGACTATATTAAATGTAAAAGGATTAAATGTTCCAGTTAAAAGATAAAAATTTAATTTTAAAAAATGAACTAAAGGCCAGGCATGGTGGCACATGCCTGTAAGTGGCAGTCTAGGAAGCTGCGGCAGGAACCGGGGATTGCGGTTCAAGCCCAGCTCGGGGCAACGTAGCAAGACCTAGTTCCAAAACAATAGCTGAGCATGGTGGCACGCGCCTGTAATCCCAGCTACCTGGGAAGCTGAGGCTGGGGATTGCTTGAGTCCATGGTACCCCAGGCAACGTGAGCCTGCGGTTCCACTGGCAAAAATAGTGAGACCTAGTCTCAAAAACAAAACAAAACAAAACAAAAAAATCTGAAAAATGGATCATATCCCTAAATCAAGGTTCTAGAACAAATACAGGAAAAAAATGTGAACTTAGGTTAGGAAAAGAGTAATTAGATACAATATCAAGAACATGATCCTTAAAATAAAATGCATAATTTGGACTTTATAAAAAAGAATTGTTTTTTGTTAAGAGAATAAAAAACAAGTCATAGAGAGAGTATTTGCAAATCATATATCTGACAAATGACTCAAGTCCAGAATACATATTCACAAAATTTGATGGTAAGAAAACAAAAAGATCAATTAAATAAAGGGCAAAGAATCTGAAAATATACTACATCAAAGAAGAGTTATTATGGTGGCAAATAAGCAATAAAAGGTTGTTTAACATCATTAGTCATTAGGGAAAAGTAAAATCATAATGAAATACAACTGCATACCCATTGAAATAGCTAAACTAAAATAATCTGACCACACCAAGAGTTGATGAGAACAGAGTGCAAATGAATTCTCACACACTGCTGGTGGCAATGTATAATGGTACAGCTTGTCTAGACAACAATTTGGCAGATTTTTATAAAGTTAAAAAAAAAGAAGTATGCAGCAGTATGATGTACAGGTAATTACCAGAGTAAAAAGAAAACTATTTTTTTTCAAAAATATGAACACAAATATTTATACCTTTATTGTAATAGCAGAAAACTGAAAAAACCACAGATTTCCATTGGCTGGGAAATGAATAACTGTAGTATATCCATAAAATGGAATACTACTCTGCAATAGAAAAGGAATTTTTTCTTGACATACACAAACCCATGAATGAATCTCAAAAGTATTTTGCTAAGTGAACAAAACCAGACTCAAAGGATTACATATTGTTCTGATTCCACTTATATGGCATTCTAGAAAAGGCAAAACTATAGGAAAAGAGAAGACCATGGTTGCCTGAGGTTAATGGTGGGGTGCGAACTTGATCACAAAGGGTCAGTATAAGGGAATCTTCAAGCATAAGGAAATCTGTATCTTGATTGTAGGTGTAGTTTTACCACTCCAGCACTTGCCAAAACATTTTTCCTGATGTTAAATAATTTTTCTTTTTAAGACAAAGATTGTCAGACTGAGTAAACTACAATACGGTTTTTGAGGATCTCTTGTTCCAGAGCAAGCTTTTTGTGCAAAAGAGAGTGAGTTCAGTTTTTAATGTGAAACATTTATGAAATTATGCACCAAAACTCATTAAAAATAAACAGTATTTCTACTTTCAATTTCTTAACATATAGCAAAAAATTAAAAAAAAATACTTCAGACTTAAATATGCTTCAATGTACCATAATTTTGTGTATCTTAAACAACTGCAAAACCTTGGAGATTAAGAATCAAAGAGGTTGTTTAAACTGTATGTCAGAAACAGCAAGATGAGTCCTTGAATTTTTCACATATTATCCAGTTGTTTTGCCATCAGAGAGCTAATTTTAAAAGGAGTAATCTTATAAAATACAGTGTAATTAAGAAAAGTAGGGGTTTTGTTGTTGTTGTTGTTGTGAAACTAATTCACAGTTGTACAGAGTGCTTGGTTTTCTGAAGCAAGTCAAGCCCCAGAATTATCTGAACCATAAATCTAAGGCTACTGCAAGAAACTCTGAGCTAACAAATTCTCCTTAGCTTCTGTAAAGAATGAATTCCAGCCACTTTATATATTAATGAACTTTAAAATGAAAATAAAGTTACAATAAAGTTTTTCTTTAATCTGTGAAAAACAATATGGAAATCATACTATGTATGCCATGGACTATTTTTCTTTGCAAGTAGAATGACTACATTTGCTTTGCAATGCATCTGAAAGGAATATGCCAGCTTACACTTGCTAAAGGTTGCATTAGCTGCTTCCCTTGCATTCTTTTTCTGACAGGAATTGTCAGCAACATGGAACACATTGGCACATATTTTGAGCAATGGCATTTTCAAAAAAATGTAAGGACTCAAACCCAAACCAAATAATTTAGACCACAAAGTACAGATTAGTTTTCCTCATTTCTCAAAATAGCTGGAAGTGAATACACACTTTTCTTTGTGCCATATTAACAGTACCATAAATGCAAGCGTCTTCACTATGCAGATCAAAATTAGGCTAGCCTTTCATCCAGTTACAGAGGGGAACAGAGACTTTTCACTAAATAACTGTGAAACAAAATAGACTAAGAGAAGTCAATTTCATATAACTCCTCATAGGTTGGAGTAACATGAGTGAAAGGATTTAAGTATGCTGGGATCAGTGTATTTAGTGCATGGGTATCCATTAAACTATTTAAATTCAACCAACCCCAAGGTCACCTTAAGTAAATTATAAATTAATCTGACCAGCTGAGAATCCAAGAAATTTCTATAGAAAAAAATTCAAAAACCAAAGGAAACTGACATCTTACATTGCTCTAGATATCGTGCTTTTTCTGAGGCTTTATTTTACCGAATTATGGTAAAATATTGTTCTGGTACACAATTAAGGTCATTTGACAGATCATAACACCACTGACTGGCTGAACATACTTTTGTGTGGTTAGGAAAACCTTACTACTGAACTGTTGACTACTGGCTTGTGACATTTGTAAGAACCCTAGAAGTTTACCCACAAGCAGGGGGGTAGGGGGGATACCTTTTTAAACCCCTCTTGAAGTTTGCACATTAATAATGATCTTATGTTTTTAGGAATTGGGGAAAACATGGAGAAATTAGGGCTGACTTTGCTAGATACAAAATGTTTACAAAATGTTTGAGATGGTCAGATAAGCAGTTCTAATGACAGCATATTACAGTTATCATGAGCCATATGGAGAACTTCCCCTCTATCACAGGGCCCACATGTTGCTATTTATCATGTCAATTTCATATCAGAATCAAAATTAAAACAACAAGCAACCTTGGAAACCCAAGCAAGTCATCTGTGGAGGGAGGAGGGCGTAGTAGGAGAGAGTGAGAGGGAGGGAGAGAGACAGACAGAGACAGAGACAGATGAGACACAGTGACAGAGCTAAAGAGAGAGAAAAAAAAGAGAGAGAGCCAGCCAGTCACACTTCTGAGAAACAGGTTTTGGTTTAATCAATTTAGCAGTACAGCTCAAGCACGGAGACATTTGTAGCAATTTTTTTAAGTATCCTTAAATGATTGTACCATTTTTAAGATAAAAGAGAAACACTATGATAATGACCAAGTAGTAGCACTTGTTTTCAGAAGTCACATATTAGTAATCAAAGCAGCTCTTTCACGATAATAGGGTCATGTCTTTGTGCCATGCTATGACAGAATGTTATACCAATTGAGGACTCTGATATAGAGGGAATACAAAGTTTAAAGAATAACTTTCTTTTAAACAGGCAATCATTTTCCTTCTAAGAAGCAATACATGAAATCTAGCAGGTATGGTTTCATTTATGCCAGTTTGATTGCCTAAGTTTTTAACCAGGCAGTATTCTATTTCAAGGCCATTCTGTTGCAAAACTTGCTGTGCAGTTGTAACATAGCTGTGTCTGTTGTAAACCAGTGAGGACAGCCAAAAAGAAAAGAAAAGAGAAAGAATCAAAGGAAGAAAAAGAAGAGAAGGTCAGGGAAACCAGTGCTCCCTGTTGCTTTTCACATGAAGGTCTTACAATAGGTACCCAATTTTTCAAACAAAAAATTCTACGTTTTCTGAACTTCTACCATGAAAGAGCACTGTTTTTACAAAAGATTAAGTGGTTCCTGCAAAGATTCTAAAGTTTGGGACAACACTAGATTAAGAACAAGTAATGACTGTCATCTTTGTAATATGAGAATTGTGCAGACCAATGCAATAACAACAGTTGATGATCATTTATTATGTATTGATAAGATATATAGTCCTATACTATTCTTTGAGGCTTTGGGTTTTGAGATGGGGTTTAGGAATAAAAACAAAAGGCCAAAAATGTATGATGTAAATTAATTGTTTTGTGTTGTGGTTGATGGAAGAATTCTGGAAGAATATCCCAGAATCTGGACTAGCATTTGCTAAAATCTTAGTAGCTTCTCAGTTAAGAGTAAGAACAAACAAAACAAAATCAAAAACAGTCTTTCCATGAACTTCTTCATGTCCAGGTCTTCTACTTTAGTCTCATTTGGCTCAAAAATTCCCTTTCCTGTTCCCTCTGAATGTATAGATTTTTACAAAGTACCTTACAAAAGTTGCTGGATCTTGTGCACAGTTCTTGAAAAAATTTAGTATCATAACTTCCCATTTCAAAGAACTTAGCTAAGTCAAAAGCAAAATATTGGATGAGGTTCTTATGCCCCGGATATGTAGTTTTCCAGGAACTATAAACTAGTAGTCATGTTTAAAGGCACAGTCTTTTCACAACAAAATAAACGTATAAAGTGTATTTCCTTTTTCAGTTCCAGAAAGTGACAGACCCTACACTTAGCTAACAATTGGAACCAAACCTTGTTTCTTACAGTGTGGAGGTTCCTCAAAAAATTAAAAATAGAACTACCATATGACCCATTAATTCTACTTCTGGTTTTACCCAATGAATAGGAAAATACTAACTTGAAAGCAGTATTTTGTTCATTGCTGCACAATTCACAATAACAAAAATATGGATATAGTTCAAGTGCCCTATAACAGAGGAAAGGATAGAAATATATATATGCACAGTGGACAGAGAAAAGGATAAAGAAGTAGTAGTATATATGCACAGTGGACTAGTTATTACTTGGTTAGGAAAAAGATGAAACCTTGCCTTTTGTACTAATGCATGGAACTTGAGAGAATTACGTTAAGTAAAATGTTAGAAGGAGAAAGACAAGTACTATATGTTCCCACTCATTTGAATATTAGGAAAGCAAAAAATATATAAATAAACTTTATTTTAAAAAAATTATTTATAAAAAAAATTTCACATCTTTGTGATCTCTGGAGTTTACCCCCTCCCCCACCATTCCACCCTGTCCTAACCTCCTCCCCCAAGTTGTGTATTTTAATTTGGTTGTTGGCTTGTTTTGACTTTTCTTCATGGCTTTTTGTTTATCTTTCCCATGTCCCATATAGTAGCAAAACCATTTGGTTTCTGTCTTTTTCTTTTTGACTTGTTTCTGCTAATATGAATTCTTCTAAGTCCATCCATGTTATCGTAACATTTTATCCATGTTAGCCATGTTATCATAAAATCATCTAATTTGTCATTTTTAATTGATGAGTACTATTCCATTGTGTATATGTGCATTTTTTTTCATCCAGTCATCTGTAAACTCAGACCAAAAAATGGTGGTTGCCAAAGTGTAAGGAAGGAGGGGAGAGTGATTGGAAAGAACCAACCAGTTGGTGGAGGGTGGTGAGTAGACATTTGGTGGGCAGCATGATGAGAAAATATAATCTTGGAAACTATAAAACATAGTAAACTAATTTTACCTCGATTAAGTAATCTTTTTTAAATTCTTGTTTCATAGACAGTACATTCATTTAAACCATAAATCTTTTTCTCCAAATTCAAAGAATGACAATATAAAATATTCTGGAAATATTTTTTCACCTACTCTAGTTAACAGCATATATGTGTCCTGTTTAGATGATACTAATATTTACCCAATTCAGCTTCTGGTCCAGGAACTCAAATTCTTTTAAATTTCATAGTTCTGAGTACTGAAGTGGGTGTTAACAATTCTCCAAACTTTCAATTGCAACTATTTCCAATATACTCTAACCCCCAAATGTGCTTATTTCAACTTCCCCGTTGCTTTGGAAACCCCTACGAATCATCATTTAGAGCCTATTTTGCATTTTTGTAGTTCCTTATAAATAGACTCAGCGTGTTCTCATCTGTAGGTATGAAGATTTATTTTATATTGATTGCTTTTATGCATAGGATTTACTAATATTCTAAAATTTTGCTTTTTCTTAAATACACATATTCGTTTGAAGTATTAATAAAGCTTCTGCTCTGTATTTTCTGATCATATTAAATTTACAAAGACAAAGTGCTACATTTTGCACATGTTCTGTACAAAATTTAAACCAAATTTAAGTAAGTAAAATAGAGGATCAAGTAAACATTTGGAGACTCCCCAAAGACACAACCACTTTTTTACTTTCAATCTTTCTTTTTGTTAGTTTCTTCCTCAGATCTATGCCTGACATAGGCTTTTAGGTAGTAACACTAACCTCTGCAGAATTCCTCTTTCTAAATGCAACCCAGCCAGTTTCATTTGAATCCATATGTACAAAAGGTCCTGCACATAAGTACCCGTATGTACAAAAGGTCCTGAAGACCCAAGAATGTAGGCCGGGCATGGTGGCTCATGCCTGTAAGCTTCAGCCTATGAAGTGGCCAGGGCTAGGGATTGTGGTTCAGGTCCCGCCTGGGGCTGTAATGGTAGTATTTCCATTGTCTTTTCTCACCCCTTTCAACCTATCACCAGCAAAGTGAAGCTATAATTAGACTACAATGGCGATACTTAGCTAAACAGCTTGTTTTGTTTTGCTTTAATACTCTTTTTAGGATATACAGAGAACAACAGTTTTAGAGCTGGGAAGATGACTGAAATTTTTATCATAAGAAAGAGGATTTTGTAAAAATCAGTTGTTTGATACATTTTCATGTTTAAAACTTTATGAAAGTTTACTTAAAATCTTTAATTACCAGGGAAAATGCCAGTTAAAATTACAATGAGATAACTGTTCTTCCATTGTAAGTCAGCTAGAATGACTTAAAAAACACCAACCAAATAAATCAAAACCTGACAATAAATACTAAGTAGAGCAACTGGAACTCTCATACTGAATTCCTTGTGGAAATACAATATGGTACAATCATTATGAGAAACAGTTTCTTATAAACACTGTTAAGACCCAGATAGCACATTTTCTAGGTGTTTACCTGAGAAAAATGAAGGCATATGTCTACATAAAAACCTGTGTAGAAGTATTTGTAGAAGCTTTTTTTATACTCACCCCAATCTGAAAACATCTCAAATGTCCCTGAACTAGAGAATGGATAAACAAACTACAGTTGGAATACTACCTAGCAACATCAAGGAAAAGACTACTTGATGCATGCAAAATGGGCATATCGCAAAAGCATTGTGCTATGTATGATTTTACTTGTTTGTCTTCCTGGAAAAGTCAACCATAGGGGAGTAAAAATCCAATGAGTGGTTGTCAAAAGCTAAAGTGGGGGTGGAAGTTGACTATAAAGAGGCACAAGAAACTTTCTGGAGATTGAAAATGTTCTACATGCTGCTTGTGGTGGAGGTTCAGGAGTATATATACTTGCCAAAACTCATCAAACTGCATACTTTAAAAGAATAAAGTAAATTTTACCTCAATGAACCTGACATTTAAAAAAAAAAACCCCACAGTGATCTTATGAAAGTGATGACTCTCCTTGTCCCTTGTATGTCTATACTGCCTCACAGGTATTGTAAAACTCTTCAAAGAGAATGTCAGTAGAATTTGATGAACAAGTAAAAGACCCAGAATTGTTCTCATTACATGGAACTTAGTAGTAATGTACACAGGGGAAGGAAAAAAAGAATGTACAATAAACCGGTCGAACAGTTATAACTGGAATGTCTGTATTCCCTGAACCATAACATTTTGACCGAATTTCCTGTATAAGAGGAAGTAACCTTAACTGTTCTTTCACTGCTTAATGATAGTAAGATAAAATGAAAAATGCTTTATTTTTGTATGTAGATTTTCTGTAGTAATAATTCACTGAATACAACGTAATTTTAAGATTTTAAAACATACCAAAAAGTGAATAAGCGACCCATGTACCATATAAACTCAATAAATGCTAGAATTTTGCTATGTGTTTAGATGCTTTTTTAAAAAGCAAGACAATTCTATGGTTTGAAGGTCCAACTTCATCCCACTCCCCATGCTTCTTATTCAGAAGTAGGAACTATCTTGAAGTTGGTATGTATCCTTGTGTTTTAGAGATCTGTCCATGCATATTTCACTAATTTTATTATTGTATTATAAAGTGTCCTATTTATGACCATAGACGTTTAGTTTTGGTCCAGTCATCATTACTACAAACAACAATTCAATGAAGATTCTCAGGTGATCAATACATGCAGAAGTTTATTAAGGTGCAGTAGGGGTTTTCAACCTTTCATAGCTTGAGAAGTAAAGATGAGAAATAATTTTACATTCATATTCCGTACACGCATACGTAGATCATCACTAGCTCAGTTGCCTGGGAAGTAGATCAGAGACAGAAATATCTGTGCAGGATGTTCACTGGGGAGTGTCCTGGGATCAGCACCCATGGCTCAGTGAAGAAAGCAGGGGTGGGCAGAAGGAGCTTGGGGGTCTAATAAATCGGTAACTAAAATCTCAGCTAACCCCACATTGGCAGTGGTAACATTGAGTAATTTCAAATTAGGATAAGGGAGCCATCAAAAGGTAACCAGATACAGCTGCACCTAGGAGGAGGGTGTGACCTTGGGCAAGTGGTTCTTTTCCTGGAGAAAGTCTTGCAAAGGGAGTCAGCTAAAAGCTGTTGGTTTATGCTCCCAAGCAGCTAGGAGAATTAATGCTTTAGTCCTGGAGGAAAAGAATCTAGGTGGCACACAAAAAATTCACAATATTTAGTCTTACCTTGATATTTTCTGTTGTTTCTTTTGTTAAAAAGGAAAAAAAAAGCCAGAAAACAACTCTGTTGATTTTGTTGTAACCCTGAAATTGATTTCACAATTCATTAATGGACCATGAATCACAGTTTGAAAAATACTGCTATATAAGATAGATCCAGAAATGGAATTACTGGATTACAGGGCATATGCATTTCCAGTATTACTAAATACTGCCAAACTCTTCCAAAATCACTGGGTCATTGACATTCCCACCAGGGAAGCATGAAAGTTGTCAGATATAAATGTTTACCCATCTCATAGATAAATAACTGGACAAAACAATAGAGGATATGAAACCCATTCTTTGATGAAAGTGAAAACATTCCTAATATTGCCATACATCAAAACTTCCTGCTAAGTTATCAACCACCAAAAGACATGTGCATTTCCCTAATAATTAGGTAAAGTTCAAATTTCCCTCTCTGCAAAACAGAAATCTAGTTAGGTAAAGTAAATCTTTTAGTCTTGTAATCTTTTCTCTAGCACCTAGCAGAGAGTACTGCAAAATACCTGTAGATTGAATGGTAAGTCTAGGGACATAGTATTTAAGATTTCACCTTTTTAAAATACCTAAGGCAGTGTGCTTAATAGAAGCCTATTGAACCAGGGATTGTGAGGCTGGGCTCTGGTCTAGTCTAGCCATGGAATTTGTAAATTCATTCTACTTCTGAGTCCCAGTTTCTGCATCTCCACCAAAAGGAAGCTCTTATATATCAAGCTTACATCGGGAGGAATTTAGATTACTGAGTTCTCTAAACAGGTTATTTATGTAACAGTGAAAGCAGTAAGCTGGAAATCTTGGGTTTGAATTCTAGGTCTAGTTCTCCTCCCACTATTGGATGTGACCTTGCACAAATCACAAATATGCAGACGCTCACTTTTTAGAAAATGAAATGGTCACTAAGCAATCTATAAGATGCCTTAAATGCTAGAAATCCTGTGTTCTATGTTGCAGAAACATGAAGTTATAAAAATGTCATGCTCATAAAGTTAGTAGGATATAGGTCAGATAATACATTTAAAATCCATTGCTAATTGCCTGTTCTACCTCAACTGCTCTATAACCCAAATCTATTTAGCCCTACCCTTATCCAATTGCCCTATAAGTTACCTGCACCCCACCCTTGAGATTTTCCTTTGCAGCCAATAAATATTTTTATTACCCTTAGTATTTCTTGATTCTAGACTTGTAGTGAGTCTTACTCTTTGTGATCAGGAGAATTTGCAATGGCAGAATGTTTCTTGTCTATTTTCATACACCAATTAATTCTCCATTTTCTTTTAGCATAGAGCTGATTAAAGAACCTTATCATTACATGCTCCCTTCAGCCTGAATGAAGAATTCTATGATATTCCTTTCTCTACTGCACCACCACCACCTTTGAGACAGTATTGCACAGATGGGCAAGCCTCTGCCAGCTTTGCCCTATTGTGCCACCTCTAAAAGCCTTTCTTCTTTCAGTTCAGATACATTCAAATAAAAGATAGTCTCATATCAACTTCTTTCTTTTTCCGTTAGCATAATTTAAAAACTGCAATTATTGCAACATCCAAGTTCTATTAAATAAATAAAGTGATATTTAATTTAAAATGTTGTTAAAATAATTACAACCTAGTATGAAAACTTGCAGGACTATCAGTGGATAAAGTAGAGGAAGGATATCTGTTCCTAGAAGATAGTAAAATGATTCTGACACTCAAGAGCCTAAAATACCCTTAGGAGCAGCTTTAATTTTTTTTTTTTAATTTAAACCTTTATTATGAAAAGTTTTATCCAAATCTTGAATAAACAAATTGTTAGTGTCCCCTTTCAGGATTAACTACGCCCTTTATTAGCTTTTATAACCAATCTATTTTTGCTTAAATGTGTGGGAAAGTAGATCATGAAGTTAATGGAAAGCAGAAACTTAACTGTTCTCCCTCAGTTAAAAGCCTCATTTATAGAGTCTGACCGTATTCAGAACGAGAGGCTTTCTTCACAAACTGAAGAAGGGGCTGGGCACGGTGGCTCGTGCCTGTAAGCTTCAGCCTATGAAGCGGCTGGGGCTAGGGATCGCAGTTTGAGTCCCGCCTGGGGCCCGTAGCAAGACCTAGTTCCAAAAAAATAGCTGGGCATGGTGGCGCACGCCTGTAATCCCAGCTACCTGGGAAGCTGAAGCTGGGGATTGCTTGAGTCTGTGGTACCCCGGGCAATGAGAGCCTGCGGTTCCACGGGCAAAAATAGCGAGACCTAGTTTAAAAAAAAAAAATGGAGAAGGGTATGGGAAAAGTAGACACAGGTCCTGATGCTGTTCCTCTTAGGTAACATAAAGACTGGGCACTGATGAACTTTTCCACCAAGAAAATGAGAGGAAGAAGCCAGCAATCTCAAAACTCTATCTGGAACAACTGATATCTCTACTTTAGATCAGTCTGGTAGCAAAGTGAGGGATGGATAGTAGTAGAGGTAAAGACAAGTGATAGGGAAACCAATTAGGTTATTGCTGCAAAATCCTAGGTCAAGAAAAAGATGTGGGCTTAAATTAGGTCAATGAGATTAAAGATGGATACAACTGATGTTAACGATGTTATCAATTAGCTTGGATGACTGTTAAAAGAGTGAAAAGAAAAAGGAGAGTTGAATATTTACAGTTTTTGATTGGTGCATGCTGAGTATTATTCAAGAAGTTAGCGAATATAGGAGAAAGAGGTTTGGGTAAAGATAGTAAGTTTACCTTCAAATATACAGAGTTTCAGATATACTTGGGACTGAGATATTTGAGGCAGTTGATTATACAGTCCTGAAGCATAGAGGAGAGGTATGGACTAAATCTGTATCTGTCTCCTACTGTGACAGATTATTTAGAAACAGAAGCATTTTATTTTTGAGTTTATGTTTTTCAGTTGCAGATGTTTGGCATTGCCATTTAAGGTCCTTTAAGTCTTAACAATAAAAGGATCCCTGTTGTCTACCCTTACAAGGTACATGTCTGGGACAATCAATCAATAAAAAGAAAAGACTTCCAGCATGTGATTTGTTTAGCTTTTATGTTTTCCAAATACCCTAGCTGAAACAACAGTGCTAAGTACATGAGAAAAACTTGACTAACATTTCCTGCAAGTCAGCACAGCTCTCCATTCTTCCAAATTATTTGAACCTTCAATGACTCCCCGAGAGTCAAAGTGTTAGAGCAATTTATGAACATTTCTGTCATTTGTCTAATATATTAGTTATTAAAGGTTCAGAGTTAAAAAAAAAAAGCTATTTCTGCCTTGTGACACACTCACCTTCATGTCCCAGATAGTATCCTCACCTTTCATAGAAAATGTAGGTTCTCTCAGGACAGGTTCAAATGTGATTTGTCACCTTCAATTCCCCACAATCACAATCATTCAACTACCCTGGACACCCACAACAAGTTTATCTACCTAGTGTGAAACTACTCATAGCCTGATTTTTAAGTTACATGCCTTGGAAAGTACTTCTTGCCTCTACTGTGCTTATCTGTCTTGTTTTCCTTTTGTGCTCAGCACAGTGCTTTGGGTATAAATGCTGACTGAAGTCTGAATTTCTCAAAAATTTTTAATATGTCTTACCATTTAAAGAAAGTTAGTGGGTATACTTGACTGTGGACAATTATAGTTAAAGAAATATATAAAAATAAGTTAGTTTTGTAAATAATTTAAAGCTAAAAAATAAAATTAAAAAGAACTGTTGAGAGATGTAAAAGCATTAACTTGAGGAGAATATTGAAAGGTGAAAATTTTCAAGTTTGTGGAAAAAGTGCTGATTCAAAGATTTGACTCCTCCACTAGCCACCAAAAGGGTACAGAAAAAGACTGGCTCAGACCGCTGCTGTCCTCCTATCTGTGGATACTACTCTCTCAAATAGTAGGTTCAGATTTTGTCAATTGTAAATTACAGCTTTTTCTCTATTCTTGCAAATTATTTGGATAATTTGTCTTTCAAAAGTATTTCATCAGCTTTGTGTCATTTTAAGAAATACATCGATCATCTAACAACACTAATAAATTTCAGTTTGTGGACTAAATACACCAGAATGTTATGCTAACACCATTTCACAATGAATAGAATTTGGTAATATGTTCTGCTTTGGGACAAAGCTAAAGAGTTTCTAAAGGACCAAAAATCCCAACTAGAAGATTTTCTCTTCCATAAGGAAGCCCATAGCATAGGTATGAAGAATTACCTTACACAAAACTCCAGGTTTTCATTTCAAGACATGGGAAACTTCTGGAACAGCAATGAAAAGTGAAGAATTTTAACAGGTGGAAAGGATTAAGCTACACAACAGATTGAGTTTCTAGTACTCAAATTGTTACTGAGCTCATAGTTTTCCCTTCATGCATCATTCATACCAAGGTATTTAAAAGTAACTTCTAAGAAATAACCAGATAGAGTTCCAGGTGTAAAGAATGATGCAATTTCAGAACTGGCATAGGGCCCAAATTTCTAAGTCCCATTTTTCTCTCTGGCCCTTTCTGCATTGTTAGACTCCTATGCCCAAATCACATTTAGGGATTAAGTTCATGACACACAATGACACAGGCCTGGAATGTTGTAAGAGAACTCATACTATGAGAGTGAAGGGCCATACGTACTTACTTAAAGACACTTTCTCAGCATGCAATCAAATAATATTTATTATTTATGCCTATTAATATGCCCTTTTAGAAGCTTGATTAAAAAACTTAAAACCTTTGCAACTTTTGAGACTTTTTAGAATCCCATTCTGTGAAACATATTTGCAGCTATGAGTCTACAGTATTTTAATTGGTACTCTGTAATATGTGTGAGTTAAACCAGTGTTTGGTTTTTTGTTTTGTTTTGTTTTTTTTTGCTAGTCAAGTGGTTTGACAGACTAAGCTAACTACTTCTGGAAGAGGACATGAAACAACAGGTTTCACAGCAATAAATATCAATGAGAGGCTAAATCTGGGTCCAATGGGGAAACAGTGAGAGGTGCCCAATTAAACTTTCACCTTTTTAAAAAAAAATAAGTTACATGGATATACAATTGATATACAGGGGACTACAAATTTATAAGGTGTGCAAGTGTGCAACTTGATAAGTATAACATACTTTTACCCCCCATGAGACCATTACCACAAGCTAGAGAAAGAGAACATGCCCATCATACCCAAAAGCTCTTCTGTACTTCATACTCTAGTTCTTTCCTTGCAATCACTGACTGGCCTACAGCCATACCATCATGCTGGGGATCAAAACACTCTGGGAGACATGGCCAAGGAGGAGAAAGAGTTCAGTCTGACAAAGAAATTTAGCTTTTTGTTTATTGGAGTTAAGACACTGCATCTAGGTGTGCTTTCAAAATTTCTTTTCTTCTCTATTGTCTTTTCCAGTACATTCTTTACAAAAGAGTGATTTTTACAGTAAAATTTACCCAGACCTGGTATCACTTATTTTTACATGAAAAATAAGTTACGCACGTAGAGTCACACATAAAAGGATGGGTAGTTTGTCTGGGTCACTTTGAAGCATACATTTACAATACCACCAAGCATAACTTATGGTCACATAATAGTTTTTTGGTGCTAAGGATTAACTGATTCTATATTAGCATTCATCATTAGCATGGGTGGTGGCTTTAAATTTATATAGCCTGGTCTGGTTCTTCAATACGCACAAAGAATCCAAGTGATGACCTAGGTTATTTGATATATTTTGGGAAGGAAAAACTCACCAGATACCATATCTATATCTATATATGAAAGTAGAATAGGTATTTATTTATGGGATACAGTTTCAGTGTGGGGTGATGAAAAGTTCTGGAAATGAATGATGGTGATGGTTTCACAACAATACTCAGCGAACTTCATTACAAAAATACATTTGGAACTACAGCATCAACATACTACACATTTATAGTACTCCATATTCTCTTCCCCTAGTAGCACATTACTCAAAATGACTAAGAATCATTGATTTGAATTGTTACCTGGAAACAACACCCCTCTTATACACCCCCCAAAAAAAACCACTTTAGCACTTACCAAAAAGCATTGATTAAGCAACTATATTCAACACTAACATGACATGCAAAACCCTTCAAAACAAACTAACCATTTTCAGTGTATGTTCCCATACACAATCTTAACAATTAGAAAAATGAACAGTAGACTATATAATTTAGTATTAAAGGGGTCCAATCCCAGGTTTTGTTGGTCTTTTTTTCCCCTTTGAATATAGTTCTTTGGACTATATATTGCCTGAGGATATATAGAAGTGCATGGTGATCACTGTTTCTAACTCCCTTGCCCTCACAGTTATACCCTATCTAAAACCTTTCATAGCTTCCAGTCACATTTAAAATTAAATCCAATCTGTTTCTTTGTTTTCCTAGACTCTGGAGGACTGGCCCTCACTCACCTCTCTACTCTTAGAGCTGACTCCTCCCTGTATCATGGCTTCCTCAACACCATGGACTCCATTCAGTTCCAACAGGTAAGTTCCTTTCTACCATCAGCCCTTTGCACAGACATTCCCTCTGCCTGAAACAATTCCTCAGGGCCTTTCTCACATTACTAGCTCCTTCTCATGCCTTACATAGGATTTTCATGATCATTTTTTAAAGCCATCCTGTTATTTGCTAGCCAAGAATTCAATTCAAAAGCTTTATAGCGTGTTTCCTCCCAAAATGTGATGAGATATTTATTATCTCTCACCTCACTAGACTGTCAACTCCAAAAATGTAGTTTTCTATTTCTCTCACCAGTGTTCCCTCAGCCTTTGAGTTTGAAGGGATGCTTGTTGAATGACTGAACACAGAAAGAAGTGGAGACGGGAAAAAGGGCTGTGAACTTGGTGAGTAAAAGGGATTAATGTCTACTCTGTGAAATTTAGTAAAGTTGAATTTGAAACCAGAGGGATTTTTAGGGTCCGATTTCTTCTTTCATTTGTCCATGAACTATCTAACATCTATTAAGTACTTTCAAGACTTTGCTTGAAGCACTTCACAGGTATTATGGAATTTAACTCTCAGAGCAACTCTGTAGGGCTAATTATCTTCACTTTTCAGAGGCAACTTGCCAACAGTCATTAATGGTAGAGCCACAGTCAGTTTTAAGTAGGCCACATCCCACTAATCCAATGTAATCTACACCCCTTCAGTCAACAATAGGTATTTTATCAAAGTACTTTTAACGGAAGCCCCCTGAATTCCCCACTTTACCTGACCTTCAGTATCTTGGGACCGTAACCTATTAGGTGGTTGCTAAACCCTCAGGGGGGTTTCCTGGGGAATCTGAGTACCCTTGGCAGACGAGCAGTTACTCAAGTCAGACGCGCCGTCCTTCTGGGGTAAGATAAAGTCAGGACTCCCAAGACTGCTGGGGAAAAAAAGAGGAAACAGGTCAGTTGACCCGAGCCGGTTCCCCTGGCCGCTGGGGTGCTGAAAAGAGAAAGGAAGGTTTGCCTCACCCACGCCTGCTTAGGGCGCGGGATCTCCCGACCTGATCGAAAACCACACCGCCTTTCCCCAGCTACAGCGTGCGTCACCGGCGAGGGCGGCTCGGCCCCGCCCACTTTCTCCGCCCCCCCTTACAGATCGGCGCTAGGACCCCGCGATCCTCAACCCACCCCTGTCTCGCCCCCTCGGGCCAAACCTGGTTTGCGATTGGCGTTCACTGATCACGATCCCCGCCCCCGCCCCTTCCGTCACTGTCAAGATGGCGCCCGTCGCCGCGGCGGGTGCCGCGGCAGCCGGAGCCAGGGAAGGAGGCGGAGGCAGCGGCGACCGCAAGGGGAGGGGGAGTCCCGTCTGACTGAGACGGCAGGCCTGGGAGGGCGGGGGTGCAGCGCAGGGCGGAGCGCCGGGCTAGGGATGAGCTAAGCGGGCTCCGATCGCCGCGGCGTTCAGCCCCTCGTGTCCCGCCGCCGCGCGCAAGGGGACCCGGCGCCAATCTCCAAGCTTGACCCGCTGCTCGCGCTGGAGCCAGCGGTGAGGTGAGTGTGGAGGCGGCGACGCGGACAGCGGTGGCATGTGGAGCTGTCACGGCCCGGAGCGGTGACAGCGGGGGGCGCGGGAGCCGGGCTGCGGGGCTCCCGGAGGTGCTGTGGATGGCCGCGACCTCCGTCCGGGGGTTTCTCGGAGCCCGACCATCCCCGATCCGCCCCGGGATGGCTCGGCGGTGCTGAGTAGCACCCGCGCCCCGGCGTCGGACGCGTGGGGGGTTTCAGTGTTTTCATTC